>JAAGKR010000468.1:0-90750 GCA_011419295.1 Clarias macrocephalus | reverse complement strand
ATATATATATATATATATATATATATATATATATATATATATTTTTTTTTTTTCTACATTTACACCCAGGTTTTTCTTATTCTCTTATATTATCTTATATTTTTCTCATATATTTTTATTTTCTTATATTTTTCTTATTGGATATTGTATATTTTTATTTTTACTGTACATATATTTTATTATTTTATTCTTAGTTAAATCTATTTCTGCTTTCTTTGTTATATTCATTTCGTGTAAATAGTCTTTATTCTAAACATTTCACTGCATATCGTACTGTGTATGACTGTGTATGTGACAAATAAAATTTAAATTTGAATTTTGAATTTGAACCTCATTTCCCCTCTCGTCTGTTCCAACCACTCAGCATTCAGCATCACCAAGTATACTACAGTAATCACCGTTCTGATCAAAAAAGTCTTTCAGAAAGCCTGGAGAACTATTCCTCAAGACTACATTAATAATACAAAAATGCTTGGCTCCTTGAAAGCAAAAAAAAAAGAAAAAAAAAGAAATTGTGGTGGCTCTGAAATTTCTAGATTAATGAATCAATTCAAATTTGTAATCATTGCATTTTGATATGATAATAGAGAAAGTCGACCCAACATGCTGTCCAACGGTAAAATGTAAACGGAAAAGTAACTCAGCTTTACGCCACCCATACATTATTTTCCATTGAACAGTGTTTTAATCTTAACACGTCTCCAGGCTAAATATGAACTTCTAACATACTCTATACGTGACATTTACAGCTTAATAGAAGATCTCAGAACGCATTTGTGTGCATGCACGCCTATACACTCACACACACTCAAACACACTCAAACACACACACACACACACACACACACACACACACACACACACACACACACACACACACACACACACACACACACACACACACACACACAGACACACACACAGACACACACACACGCACAGACCAACACACCTGCGCTGAACCAATTCTTCAACACACAGGCGTTCAATTTCTAGGAGTGCCTTTCCACGAAATGGTCTAGAGAAAAAGAGTAACGATTTCCGTAACCTTCCAGCACATCTGGTTGGCCATCCACACATCCACATGCACACAACACAATGTGAGAACGATAAACACCAGCCGCCCCTCCATCCCACAAACACTTAGGCCAAGGCCACATTCAGCGTCTATTTACAAAGCAGTGTCAGCCTGAGACAAAGATGAGGATGTACAGAGCATGTGTGTATGTGTGTGTCTTTGTCTGTGTCTGTTTCTCTGTCTATGTGTCTGTTCAGCCTTTTGTGAGAGACTAAATGTCCTCATAATGCAATATCCTATTCATAAAAGAGGGATAGTCTGATAATATGCTCACAATCACCCGGTCCTCACAAAAAAATAAATAAATAAAATAAATAAATAAAATTGTAAAAAGAATCCTGTTATTCCAGTGCTGCAGTGGGTAGGTAAACTATGAATTATGTTGTCATGGTAAAACAGACCATAATATACTGGGGGGGGGGGGGGATCTTTTTTTTTATATTTAACTCCAGTAGTTTCCTTTTTGATAATGGAGTTAAAAGTTGTGGTTGGATTTATGTCAAGGTGTACTGATAAGTAGTTACAGTAATCCTTATGTCAATGCAGGTCCTTACAAAGGCATGTTAAACAGGTTTTGTGTTTATACACAGTTATGGGTGAAGGCAAGAGTTTTGTATTGTGACATATCTGATGATTTTAACCAACATTTGACTGGTTTATTTATTATTTTAAAAAAAGAGACAGGTGAGATTTAGGTTTAGACGTAATGCAAATTTCCATGCATTAAAAACCATCAATTGAAGTCCTCACAAGAATAGTAAGTTGGAAATGTGTGTGTAGGGTGGGTTTGTAAAACATCTTTGTAAGGGTCTTAGGGTGCATGGGGGTAAGTGAGCATGTATGTGGCCTTTTTAACCACTTGTGAAGACTAAATGAAAAAAATTATGATGATAATAATAATAATAATAATAATAATAATAATAATAATAATAATAATAACAACCATCATCATCAAAAGTTTTTCACCCAACATGCCGCTCTATTTGAAAACAAATAAGTAATTAATAAAAATCATCTTTGGTAACTGAAGTTAACATTGTGATTAGATTTATGGCCATGCATGTAGAAGGTCCTCACAAATATAGTGGAAAAAATATGTGTGTGTGTGTGTGTGTGTGTGTGTGTGTGTGTGTGTGTGTGTGTGTGTGTGTGTGTGTGTGTGAGAACAAACAGATGTCTGAAGATGTCTGGATGGTGAAAAGTTGCCCAGGGCTATACTCTGATATGTTGATAGAAAGTTTAGTTAAAGTTAGTTCGAGAAATTCCATTGGTCGAAAATGTGTTATAGAAACAGCCTACGGCGTAATACGTGTCCAATCTATCAATACATTCAATTAAATGAGTTCATTCTTTTAAAGGTAATTGTGAACTGACGTAGCATAGATTACTCAATTTATAACCGCTCACAGTAAACACAAATTCAGCATTTAAATGAAGTCAAGTTCAGTCTGTTTTTCAGTAGAGTTTATATTAATGTAGCCTTTACAGAAGTGCCAACATTGCAAGCAATAAAACCCTGGCAGAGAGAGAGAGAGAGTGACACCACAAAAAATACCTAGCACGTATTGGTGTATAAAACAATATTATGAAGCATTACAGTGATGCACTGATCAGTCATAACATTAAACCACCAATGATTTAGGTTCCCCTTGTGCCACCGGGGTGGCGTTGACCCCTCGGGGGTCCCTGACTCTACAAGACCTCTGAGGGTATACTGTTGTGTCAAGCACCAGCGTGTTGGCAGCGGATCCTTTTGGTGCTGAGGGTTGCGAGATGTTTCTCCTGTACATACTGTGGGTGCTCGAATTGGATTGTGATCAGGGATTTTGGAGAGCAGGTTGGCGACCATATGCGATTTATGCTACATTGGCGTTTCAGTATTATTGGACCAGACTTGGTCCCCATGGGCATGGGTGAGCCTTGGCTGCCCATGATCCTGTCACCAGTGTATAATGAGTGATCGATGTTATTTGGATTACTTGGTGGTGGTGTCAATTTTATGGATGATCAGTGTATAGTGTAAGCTACTGTACACATACGTAACAATAGGATTCTCCCACAGAGAAGATTTTATAGCTAAAATCCTCCACGTCTCACAACATTTCCCTTTTGGTGAATAGTTCATCTTAATCATATTCATATCTACACGATATTCATCATCCATATATCCAGATTATTCTTTTTAAACAAAGCACAAAATAAATGTATAAAATGCATTTTCAGGTTGTAATACAGTAACGCACAGAAGGGACATGTGAGAAATTACTTGTTGGATTTCAGCATTTGGTCAGTTGTTTACTCAGGTGACCCACGCCTAAAGGAAGCATTTCTCAAACCAGCATAAAGAGCATGATTTTACATCCAGCCATAAACACGACCTTACATGAAACAGAACGAGACAATTCCATTACCTTTATAAGCTCTAACAGAGCAGTTCTACAGTGATGTGACATTCCTCCAGTTTATGATAAACTCATAATCCGATCAAGAAGAGCATGCATACAATTTTACGCACTTGTCTGAGTGTTGCTTTTGAACTTGTTGATCTTGAAATTAGTTTAACGTTTCCAACAGGACCATCACAAATCATATCCGGATATGGCCATGGTTCAGCTCTTTGTAAACAGGTCCTACAGTACATCATATCTCAGCTACTGAAAGTTAATAAGGGCTTAATGCTAGCTTTTACGCTAATGGGTAAATAATTCTCTGCTACACTTTTTAGGAACTGCATTAAAAAACTATTTAATAATTTATAATTATGATGGTGGGGTTTTTTGTGAGTCTCATGCCTCTCTCATGGTTCCTTCCTCAGATCGGGTCAGGGAGGTTTGCCACTTTGGGATATGTTTAAAATATAATTTGTGTATAAGTTCCTGCTTTGCGACAAAGTGTTTCGTTGAACGGACTATACTGTACAAATTCAGTTCAATTCAATTCAACCGAAATGAATTTACCCGCAAACCAGATCATGCTTTTCCCCCGTGAACTGAAATATTGACGACAGTTAGAGGTCATTTAAGCTCTGTATTATACTTTGGCATGGATATGGTTTAGTATTCTGCTCGGTGCGCATCATTAAAGGCTACGTAAAAACACATCAAACATGACTGGTGTCAGTAGTGCATATATCAGACTTTAAAGGTTTCATGAAACATTCAGTGTTTTATTTAACATTTATCTTTGATCTTTTGGTCAGTCTCCTTGCTTGCCTGTTCACAGTGGTCCAGTCGAAAACTGGTCATGAATGACATAGGGAATTTAAAATGCTGTCCACAGGCTCAAAAAGTTTCACCTGAACAGTCTTTCTATCTACAGCATGAAAAATATAGAACCCCGGGGATCCCCTCGTCTCAGTCCTTAAGGCCGTGAGTCAAACATAGTTCAGCGAGTTTCCTCTTCAAAGCCATGTAGTCAAAGACATGTCCTTCGAACATTTCTAACTAAGCATAGTAATCTAGCTTAGATATAGTGGTCAAGATTCTGTCATATGTAGCAATGTTTGGATCGGACTTGTTTTCCATAGGGAGGTGGGTGAGATAATCATTTCCTCTGAGTGTCTCTGAGATTTTAGTCCCTTCTGAATCGTAGTCTGATGTTAAGCAAAGATGGCTGAATTGTGTTCATGACATAGTCATGGAAACCAAACTGAATGCGATGGTGAAACAGAGTGTTGATAGGGTTTCATGGCTTAGAAAATGCGATTTTAAAAAGCAAGAGAGCTCCCGGTTGGTGCAACCATATGGCTAATGCTTTTCTGCTGACAGATGGCTGTGGCACTGCTGGGGTTGGAACTTGCATCGCTACAGCCATCCATTGTCAGGAGCCAAACCGCTGCTGCACGTTTGTACAAAGTGAAGTGTGTTCATTTAGATTTGCCATATACAACGATTAGCGTTCATAACATAAAACATTATGAACAGTATTATGTAGGTGATACTCGTGCCAGGGATACCTTGATACCACAAAATCATTGGGGGGTGTGCTGTGGTGTGTGGCAGCAAGACATTGTCAGTGGTGGGCCTCTGTAGATCGAACTTGATGTCCAGCACATTCCATGGGTGCTCGATAGGATTGGGACCTGGGAGGTTTGGAGACCGGGTTAATGGTCTTGGGCTCTTCGCCGGCCGGGCCCCTGGGCATGGCAGGCTGTGGTGCACTTGGCATTCTGATACCTTTCTATTGTTGCCAGTATTACTGACTTTTGTGGCGAGTTGTGCTGTAGGATCGAACTAGACAATCTGGCCTTTGCTCCCCAAAGGCATAAATGAGCTTTGGGTTCCCATGATCCTGCTACCAGTTTACTGGTATGTAATTGATGTAGTTGGGTTAATGTTATGGCTGATTGGTATAACTATAAACATGCATTAAAATGCTTTAATCAACCCTCATGGTTTTGTATAGTGTGTTAAAAATCTATGCTTTTGTACTGGTAAGATCATGGGCTACCAAAGACATAGACGCTGCAACTCTTCTTCAAGTTTTTTCGGTTTCCTGCCATTATAACTATTCTTGACACCATTAAAAAAAAAAAAAAAAAAAAAAAAAACTTTAAGCATCATATGTGCATGTGGGTCATCTGGAAAAATTCCAAATTCACACTCATGGACTTAAAGTTCGACAGACAAATTTTATTTTGGAACAAACTCCATTGGCCTTTGGGGAACTCTGCATTACGCTACGCCGTATTCCCAAAATATTCCATGAAATATGGCATGCTGTAAATCAGTCCTCACATTGACACAATTTACTTTTTTTTCCTATAAAAAAACCTCATTTGTTCTACACATGGCCATGAACTTTCTTGTACCATCTCAAGATGTTGCTACACTTTGAACCCACGGCAGTGTATAAGACCGGCCCATATGAGCAAAAACATATCCTCATCCAACAGAGTGCAGCCGAGTTCAGAGCTGCCTCGCTGGTTAGATGAATTAGCGGACATGGAGGCATAATTTAACTGCTCTCCGTTGCGAAACGTCTTTAAGAAAATCTTGGAAGACACACGAGCTGACAACATTTGCTGTGCTGACCTCCACGAGTAAACATTCTCATGTCTGTTTGAGACTCACTTGGCCATGTTGTTTGGCCCATCGGCAGGAAAGAAACAGATCTATTGCACAGAAGAGCTTGTGTGAAGGACTCCATGTTGTTGCCAAATTTATTAGACGTCTTGCAGACTCGGGGGAAGATTCAGAGCAGGCGGGCGCATCGAAGGAACAACACCACAACAGAATCTATCAATACGGCCCACCCGACTATCATGTTCCTGCTTTTGAGAGACGCCGAGATCGGAATCGCGATCATCTGGGATTTGTAGACGAGACTCCGGAGGTCCTATTACGGACCGATCTTATCAGAATGACACAGGATGCTGAATCCACAATTCCAATTATGAAATAATCACATTTCACACAGTAAATAGACTCGGGCTATATTTCTCCATCGTGGCCCCCTGCAACAAAAAACAAAAAACAAAAAAAAAAACACTCTCCATCCAATCGCTCATCATTTTCATTCTCCAAGTATTAGTCACAAGCAGACAGAGACATCTGACACTAACTAGTTTCTCAGATTGGTACAGTATCGCAAAAAAAAAGAAAAAAAAAAGTAAAGAGTATCTGCACATAGGATGCTGAGTCAATAAACACAATTGGAATAAACGAAGAAAAGATGTGTTTAATGGTGAACAAGGGAGGCATGTTTGTTTGGGAGACCGAGCTCTTGGTGAAGAGTGCATCTATGATGTTGATTCATCGCGGGAAAAGGAAATGTATCGACAGACGTGCAGTTGAATGATTCATACGCTGTTTATTTTCCGACATCTACAGCGGTAAACAGGCGTTCAGGGGCTCGCAGGGACGAGGCACGTCCTTTTTTTAGCTTTTGTAGTTTGACACGAGATATAATAAGCAGGATGAGAGCGAGTCAGAGAGGAAGTGAAAACTAGCTGGCAGCGTGTTCGAATTTCATGACACCTTTTGTCCCCGCGCTTTCGCTCGAAGGTTGCGATCTTGCCGTTGTGCTCACTTTTATTTCTCTCTTTCTCTTTTTTTTCCCTCTCATTGGATAATGAGACCTTTAGCTCGACACATTGGGTCACGCCTGTTTTCTTTCCTTTCAACCGCCAGGCTGTGTGAGAGTGCAAGCTCCAGCTGTTGACAACATCTGTACTCAGACTACTAAGTGTTAGCAAACTCGCACAACCCTCACACCTCGCCGCATGCTGCGGTGGCAAAACTCACACTCCATCCTCTTTAGGAAAGATTTTTATTTTATTTATACTTTATTTATTATATATATATATATTTTTTTATTTTCATTTAAAACACCTTAGAAGTGTGATCAGGGATTCACCTCCGTGCTTATATTTCCCTCTAATCCTACCCATACCTTCGGATAAGCTAAAACTAATATTCGGATAGCTCCCTGTAATCCAGCGTAGCCTCACAAGGACTCGACATGACAGAACGCGACTCAACGACAAGGTCCTGGAACGCTGAGAACTCTGTAGGAAGCGCGTCCTAAAATAAGCTGTAGATTAAAGGCAACAGCAGTGCCGCGCTCAGCAGAATGGGAAGTGGACGGGACAGTGGGTGCACAGATAGATTGTGTCTCATTTGCACTTAGGAGCTCATGAATAATTAAAATGCCAGTGATGGGCTTGTCTGGACTCCCGGCGCAATGATTGATGGAATGAAAAGAGGCTTTGTCTGCTTGCTCCTGATGGAGAGACTGAGCGAGCGAGCAAGTAAGAGAGAAAGAGAGAGAGAGTGAGATCAAGAACGAGGGGAGAGTCGTGAAGAAAAATCGACTGAATTAGCACTATACAGCCCTCCGTCGCTTAATGAAGGCTAAAGCACAGGCTCTTAAAATGGCATTCATTTACAGTTCTAGGCTGTGAAAACACTTGAATTTTGTGTTTAATTAAAAGAACTAGATCTCTTTTTTTTTTAATGTAATGTGAGCACAGTTATGATGAATAAATGGATATCTTCCTTTTAAACTAGCTGGGGGAGGGGAAAAAAAGTAAAGCACTTTAATATGCTCTAATAGATATAATAGATGGCGTAACATACAGTAAGTGTTCTAAATTACGCTTTCGAATTCAGTTTGGTCTAGAGCCGCATTTGCCCTCGAAGGGACATAAACGTCACTAATATAAAAGGGGCAAATTTATTTCTTTAACCTATTATTGAAATTACATCAATGGGCTCGCCTTATAAAGTAGACCCAAATACAGCAGAAGAGCAGCCAGTTATATATATATAAGTTCGGGTGTAGGTCAGGATGTAACGTTATTAGCATGGTGATGGATAACTTAAACAGTAATAACCCATAAGAGGTTTCGTAACCAGTTGTGGAAAGGAAAGTGATCGTACTGTATGTAGATGCACCTTTTGCTCTGCACACAATACACTTGGGCACTGGTTACCAATAAATAGAATCCCTGAGTGGTTTTGTTTAGAACAGGGATATTGCAAGCACGTTTGCAAGCACTGGTACTGCGGTTGTAGATGTTTCTTTTAGTTGACGCGACATTTTCACTCCCTCACCATCTGTACCGCTTTATCAGGGTGGCGAATCGCATGGAGACTATCCAAGGACACCCAGGGCCAGAGACGAGCCACACACTGGACAGGGCACCAATCCATCACAGGGCAAACACACTCAATTGTAGTGGGAGTGTGGGAGGAAACCGGAGTACCCTGAGGAAACCCTCCAAACAGGGGGAGAACTTAATGCAGACAGACCCAAGGCAGAAAACCGAACCCGGACCATGGCGATGCAAGGTGACAGCAATAACCACCAAGCCACCGTGCCGCCTATGCATAGATCTTAAAATACATTGAATAAACTGGCTGTGTGTGTTATTTTTTATCTATGACTTGTATATTCTATAGGTCTAAAATCCTAAAAGTTTTATGTCAGGTCATAGGATTATTAATAACTCTCGAGCTATACGAGCACAACGAAAAAACGAATGTCTTGCTTCAAGTATAACTGAGCTCCCAGCCATGCCACATCAACACAAATCTAATTGTGTACACACGCGCATACACACGAGAACAAATCAATCATCCCACACACTCAGAGTGGAGCGATGGCTGTTTTGATGATTTGTCATTAGAAGAATGAAAGCAGACAGCAGCTGTACTCATGCATTTTATAAATGAACGTACTCTGGTTGTCAATTGTGTCTATATATTGTGTTTACATCTATAGCGTAGCGGTCTGAGAAAATGGCACCGAGAAGTAAAACGTGTGCGGGGATGGTATCCGGTTCATTTACCTACGCGGGAGATTGACGAGCCGCGCCGAAGGGTTAACGATATGACCTCTGCCATGAGGTCACTCGAATAATCAGTCAAGTAAGAGGACGGCATTTTCATTAACCAACGTCATTGTTTGCGCTCATGTTACCACCTTGTGGATTGTGTTTGACATCAACTATCACATCACATCACATCACATCACAGATGATCCCCAAACACTCCTGAGTGGATTCCGCATGCATTTGTATTTGTGAGTGTCTTTTATGGATGTTCCTGACTATGACTCCATTCACACCCTCCATCTATAAGTGTGATCCAATCGCAGTTGGACACCCAAGACGCACAGCGGTTCACACTTGGCTTTATAAATGCTTCTTCTTTAGTGAGCACGTGTGAAGGCAAACATGATGCATGACATTCAATCACACCCATTTATTACATCAGTCATGTGTTGAGTATAATCGCAGGGAGGAATTTATTTTCATGTACCTGTACGTGTTTTAACATCTTTATCCATTAACCCCCCTATTCAGCATGATTTCCAAACAGTCTCGCAGTAGTTACGTATTTTACCTATAGAGCAATGACCGAGTGATCAGGTGCTCCTACGCTTGATTGCCTATCTCAGGCTATATACTGTTGTTTCATACGTACAGTACAGTATATACAATCAATACAAACCACCCAGCCGAAACAACAATATTTTGTTGGATCATGTTTGGTTATGATTACAGCACCATGGCATTCAACACTATGCAACGTCAAAACATTTATTTCTGTCCAGAGTTGCATTAGTCTTTGGTCGAGATCTCAGATTGGTTTTGGGAGAGTCAAACCACACCGTAAATTCTTCACTAACGCATCACAAAGACTTTCAATTGTGGCCAATTCATGTGCCAAAATGATTCGTCATGCTCCCAGAACCCTGATACCCTGTTCATTCAGTAGATTCAGGTTATCAGCTGACTTTATTTTATGGCTACATAACGTTGCTGAATCTGGACCTCACCAACTGAATCAACGCCAGATTATAACACTGCATTAAGAGGCTTGTACAACAGGCACTATGCATGATGGGTGCATCGCTTCATGTGCTTCCCTTCTCACCCTGATGCGCCCATGTCTCTGCAATAAGGTCAATCCGGACTCACAACACCACATAACCTTTTTTTTCCATTCTTCAATCTTTACATTTAGGCATTGGGCAGATGCAATTATCCAGAGCGACTTACATTTTTATCTCAGTATACTGTACATCTGAGCAGTTGTGGGTTAAGGGCCTTGCTCAAGGGCCCAACAGTGACAACGTGATGGTCATGGGATTTGAACCTGGAACCTTCTGAACTATAGACTGATGGCTTTAGTCCCAATGCAGTAAGTTCTCACATTGTATGTGTATGTGTAAAAATGCTCATAGTTAATCACTATTAAACATAGCTCTGATTTC
Source organism: Clarias macrocephalus (assembly GCA_011419295.1). Lineage (NCBI taxonomy): Eukaryota > Metazoa > Chordata > Actinopteri > Siluriformes > Clariidae > Clarias > Clarias macrocephalus. The sequence goes on along the minus strand of JAAGKR010000468.1, from coordinate 79,949 downwards.
TACGGGAGACTTTTTGTTTAACTTATTTCCGATCATAATCATTAAAACTTGTATTTATTTATTTATTTATTTATTTATTTATCCTTCCAGGTTTTAATGTGTTGCACAGTTCTTAAACCAATTCTAATTCTTTCAACAACCATCTTAGTTCTTGGCCAATAATTTGACTCTTACAAAACACATTAACAGCTTTTACAAAAACCTCGGCATATATCTTATGACATGTTTGTTTAAGAAATGAGCATCTACTCCCTGCAATAGTGAGGGCTATAAGAATTGTGATCAGCTGAATCATTAATTACTGCAGTGGTTATGTAATCAAAGCCTCTTAAGTACTTGCTTATTTAAATTCAAATAGTGACTTTTATCTTTATGTTTTTTTTATTTTTGCAAGACAGTGTATTAACCCTTATATATAACCATATTAAATGTGTCCTAGCCCTGTCGCCTTGCACCGCCAGGGTCCGGGTTCTATCCCCGGCCAGGCTCGATTCCCGTCTCTGTGTGCGTGGAGTTTGCATGTTCTCCCCGTGCTTGGTGGGTTTCCTCCGGGTACTCCGGTTTCCTCCCACAGTCCAAAGACATGTAGGTTAGGCTAACTGGCTTTCCTAAATTGTCCGTAGTGTGTGAATGAGTGAGTGTATGTGTGTGTGTCTGTGCCCTGTGATGGATTGGCACCCTGTCCAGGATGTACCCTGCCATGTGCCCGAAGTCTCCTGCGATAGGCTCCAGGCCCCCCGCGACCCTAAATACAGGATTAAGCGGTATAGATGATGAGTGAGAGAGTAAATGTGCCCTTATCTATTTACATATCTATCTAAATTTATCTGAAGTGGTATATAAGTGGATTTTAATGTACTGGACAAATTTTTAAGCCAAAACTTAATCCAATCTACTTTTTTTTTTTTTTTTTTTGATTAACAAATAGAGAGTGTACAGTGTTTGGCTGATGACAAAAGAAATACAACTTAGCGTAAACAGAGCATAAGAGACTCAAACTTACAGAATTGTGAACCTGAAATAATAATATCACCGATTATAAAAATCAATGAGCAGATCAGCTTATTTTTAGCTTTATCCTGTTAATTATTTCTACAATATTTTCAGGTTTAATCTTTTACTAATCTGAAACATCAACCATAATATGAATAGATATTTTCCCCCATGCAAATAAATAAAAATAATAAATAAATGGTTGAATGAAAAACTCCTCTTCTAACGCTCACCTTACAAAATGAGTCGCAAGCATTAGTTACTTGATGTATTAGATAATTCAGCGCTTTCTACACATCAAACTCTGCTCTAGGGTTCTAGCTAGAACATCTTTAAAAGATTGCATTCCTGTTATTGTTAAAAATACAGTAGAAATAATCAGTGAACGCTTGTCATGCTATTGAATGGCTGGGATAAAATAAAATAAAAAGGCGTACTACCTGTAAGTGATTCAGGGATATAATTATGAAACATTTTTTTCCAGCGTGGGATCTCTTCACAGACACAAAACTATTATGCACCGTGTACGTGCATGACATGCACACAGTGAAAGACAGCCAAGGCAATCTCATGTAGGATTGGGGTGTTTCTTTTTTTAGAACAGTAAGTATGGCGAACAGAAAATCTGCTCATGCCTTAACGAGCTTTTTCATCCAAAGTACACAAAATTATCTTTTCATAATTTGTGTCATTTTGCAAGAGGTTTTCAACTGTTCATGTTAATTATACCTGCAATTATTTTTCATGTGCACTTTGTCTATCCATGCTGAGATTTGAGTTTATGGACGTATTAAGCCAGTTTAAATCATTTAACTTCAATGCACAAGAAATAGGGAAATGTAATCACTTGACATGACAATAATAATAATAATAATAATAATAATAATAATAATAATTATTATTATTATTATTATTATTATTATTATTATTATTATTATTATTATGTATATTTCCTTAAAATAGTGGGAAGGTTTTTGCCCATTTGTAATAAATAATTATTCCGTACTACACCATTAAAAATTTCAAGAGAACAGCTGGTCTCAATGGGAAAAGCTTAAGGGTTTAAGATTGAACCTTTTTTCAAAGAGCATTGACTTTAATCTTTCACTCAGGAGCACGATGTTTCTTGATGATTGCTTCCTGAATTACTCCATCTTTACAACATTCAACCAAAATGTATTTATTTTTATTCCTGGGTTGGATTTAATTCAGGAAAAATTGATTAGCTGACAACCTGACAAAAATACAAACAGCAAATAACAAATCCATTTTTTTTACACACAAAAAAAAATCTATTATAATCTATTATAAAAAAAATAAATAAATAAAAATAATAATTATTAGAATTGGTTTAAATGTTTCAAGGTTTGTACCAAATTAATCCATTCATCTATCTTCTATACCGCTTCTCCTTTTACAGGGTTGCCTAGAGCCTGAAGCCTATCCCAGGAGACTTCGGGGACGAAGCGGGGTACACCCTGGACAGGGTGTGCCAACCCATCACAGGTTGCGTGCATGCACACACACACCACACACAAACATGATGGACCCTCTGAGAACACCAATTAACTGCTTGTCTTTGGACTGTGGGAGTAAACTGGAGTATTCGAAAGAAACCCATCCAGAGCTTGGGAGAATAGAACCAATCCATCACGGGGCAATTTGGGTGCGGCAATTAAACTAATCTGCATGTCTTTGGACTGTGGGAGGAAACCGGATTACACTGAGGAACCCTGAGAACATTCCAACCCCACACAAACAGATCAGAGAGAGCAGGAATCAAACCCTCGACCCTGGAGGTGCAAGGCCACAGTGCTACCATGTCACAGCTGGATAAAAGTCACTCATGTGCATATGTTCAAGTAGTGTATAATAAATAAAGTATGAGTAATTTAAAAATTAATGTCCTGCTTCCCCGTCTTTGTGTTTCTCAAGTCAGGTGTGTGTGTGTTTTGTGTTTGTGCATACGCACGGCAGTTTAGGTGTCATATTTGGTTCTGCTAATTTAGTCTTCATGAAAACTGATGTCGGTACATGTCCCGGTTGGAGTTCTAATTCATATTGAAACTATTTAGCAGCAATGGTGATTAATGATTTGTAAAAGTGTATGTTTTTCCATAGGAAATAACATCTGCATAATTAGCATTTTTTAAATGCTTTGATGGTTCATTGGTCCATTGAAACTCTCTGTTAATAAAATAAACGTGTAAAATATTTCTTATCCTGGCAATAATTTTGCTCTTCTGAGTAAAATGTTTACTATTTAATGCTCAATAATTATGTATGTGATGTCACCGGACTCCCCGCGCAACCACCAAGTAGTCAGTGTTGGGCCCTTTAGCAAGGCCCTTAACCCATTTATAGATGAATAGGTAGATTGGAGTCAGATTTACTCAGCTTTGCTCACGGCATCAGCCTTATATGGGAATGTCTGAACTTGCCCATGACTTGCATGGCAGCCGGACGGTGCTGACAAAGTGAAAGTGTCCTCTGACAGTGACATCATCGTGCACAATGATGATATAAGCAGGGCCAAAGGGAGCGATGACCATCGGGGTAATTTGGGAGATGATGACAGAATGAGAGCATTGGATCAACCCAGTGCAGTGAGAGCTCTATGACAGACTCAGTTCAGCTGAGTTTTAAAGAAACCGATTAGTCTGGAAAGATTAGGTTGTGCAAATTGATTTATTTGTGTATCTAGAACTAATTAGCCTGAGACACTCAAATAAAGTAAGATAGAGCCACTCAAAGGACCCAGTAGCAATTGATCGTCCTAATGCTGGTGTAAGTCTCTCTAATTCATTTAGGAAGGAATAACTAGATACATTTTTGTCGGGGTGGGGAGGGGGATATATTTTCACAGAGCCCTACGTACTTGTACAAGCTATTTAAATGTATTTATCATAATATGTAACCGAATGGTGTGTACATGTGATTACCAGAATTTCTGCACATTTTTGTGTAATGAGGGAAAAGTACAGAAAACCCAAGTACTCACTTTCAATGGAAATCTTTGAATTGATCGCTCGATTAAGTTCTAGGGGATGTACTCCAAGCGGGTTAGGCATGTGTACACATCATTATTCGGATTTTACACATAACTAGAGTCTCATGTCCTACTTGTGACAGTTGTACAGCAATTCTGGACAGAGCACTGGTTATGTCAGGCTTATTTCTCACAATATCAACTCATGCATGGTCCGCTTGACGATGAAACTGTCGACACTTTTTTTTAAAATTTGGGCCAAATATGAGCAGAAATTTATACTCCAAGCACACAACATCAAACTCATATAATTAATATGTGCCTGGTTTACTATGTAGGCACACAGAATAAAAAAAATAAATAAAAGACTCTCAACAGCAGACGCAGTGTTTTTCACACCTCCTTGAGATTCACACTTGCACAATATAAGACTATTTCTAGTTCACCATGACAAAAAAAAAAAAAAAAAGCCAGGAAACCCTGTATCAAATGCTGTTTTATTTTCAGTGATGGTGGATGGAAGCCATGGGGTGATTAATATGATTATTATCTAGGATCCTTTCCACATCCTGTTGAAGACAGCTGGCCTTAATGTAATGAAAATATATTACACTCAGATAGATAGATAGAAATAGATAGATAGATAGATAGATAGATAGATAGATAGATAGATAGATAGATAGATAGATAGATAGATAGATAGATAGATAGATAGATAGAAACGGAAAACTGGCTTATTCATCCTCAATGTCTAAGAAAGAAGAACATATGCTACCAAGAAAATTAAGAACGTCCATCCAAAAGTACCTATTCATAAAATCTCATGCAACCCTGGAGGTGTTGTGTATGTGCATACCATGACTCTGAATACTGAGAACTTTCCCTGCATAAGTCCTGCCATAACACGTGAACTTAAGTCTCTGACTCAACCCCAAATCTCTATAATTCATTTTCAAAATAAGTGAAATTATTATCCCATTTCTAATTAAGCATAACTAACCAGAATGACTTTTACTCGATTGCGAAGAAGATCTTCAACATTTCTCTCACTGCAAAACATGCGGAGCGATATGGAGAGAGCCCGAGCCGAAACGCACTGGAAGTTGTCTTCTACTGTACGAATACCAGGGTGAAAATAAAACATCATCTTAAATCCTAAGTGATCGATATCTAAAACATCCTGACTCACCCACATGGCATGTAGGAGGAGGAGGAGGAAAGAAAGGAAACATGAGCAGAGCAGAGGAGAGGATGGGAAGGAAGTTGAGCGGATGTGAGGATGTCTTACCTTGCTGGCCGCGTCGCTGGGCATACACCACCACCACAGCTGCGAGCACCATGTAGCACACCGACGTCACAATGTTGGCCATCTGCAGAGACACACACACACACACACACGGGGGCAATGGTAAACTTCCGGCCAGCCTGGAATAAAACCCAGCACCTCTGATGCCGAGTCAACATGAGGAGATTCCTCTTTCTCTCTCTGTCCCTTCCACTCTCCTCTCTGACTGCCTCCTCATCCTTTGCCGTTACTCTCCTCTCCCTCCCCCCTCCCTTCCTCCCTCTCTCTCTCTCCTTCCCTCGTTTCATCACTCACCCTCCCTTCCCCTCTCTCTCTTTCTACAGAGGCTGCTCAGGAGAATCAGCATCTGCAGGGAGCGCTCACACCACTCACACACACACACACACACACACACACACACACACACACACACACACACACACACACACACACACACTCACACTCACTCACACTCACTCACACTCACTCACACACTCACACACTCACACACACACTCACACACTCACACACTCACACACTCACACACTCACACACTCACATGTGCCTTTAAAGGGCTGACAGAAGCCAAGAGCAGCCTGACCTCAACCTCGGACCTCTCTGGCCTAAGGGTACGGAGAGAAAGTGGGAAAAAAGAGAGGAGGCACACAATGGCAAGCTTTGTTATTATTATAAAAAATAAAAAAAAAGTACAGTACTGCATGCAAAATTCTTGCTTTTTCCCAGACTAGTTCAATAGAATCTTTTCAGCCTCCTTCTATTCATCTCTCAAGCTCCTTTTGTTTCTTTTCTCACTTCTCAAGTGGAGCATTAAACCCAGACCAAGAACAACACCTCCCATGGTCTGGGTATCAATCCATCTCTCTCTAAACATCTCCTGCATTTCAAACATTAAAAAGAAGAACCACAATGATTTATTTTTCTCCCCAAAAGCAGATGTGCAATATTTCAATATCTGAGACATGAAAAAAACTAAACAACTAAAAATAAATCATCCCAGTTAGCCATTAGCACTTGTTTCCATTCTACGTCGTAATCCCATCAAGCATTCATTCATTAAAACAGGAAATTGTGACATGCCACAAGAGCTAACGTGCTAATGGTATTTACGTAGTTAGTCTTTCCCCCGGTTCGCGAGGGCTTTTCCACCAGCGAAAAAAAGACAAACTCTCTTTAGGCTCTGACATGGAACAGATACATAAGCGTGGTGCAGAGATAATATTTGTGTGGTACTTTTATCTGTCCACACAGCAAATGAGGAGAATGTTTAGCTTTTGGTCTGCTCCTTATTAAAGCTTAATTTATGTGTCTGCCTGCTAAGCTAGGCTTTTATCACCAGACTGGATTCACTCAGGATTCATCGCATGGAAATTTGCAGCAGATTAGAAACAGACATCGAAACGCTCGTAGAGTCCATGTGAAATGAATCAATAGGTTTTTTTTTTTTTTTTTTTTGGGGGGGGGGTGCACTTAGTTCACACACGAGTGGGATTAGTAATGCTTAAATTAGCATTTAAGGGTTGATTAGCATTGTTTTTGAAGCTAGTTAGTGTGAAAAAAAAAAGTTTAGCATGAGACAAGACACATCACCCACCGCACAGTAGAAGTTTTTGAATACATCATAAAAGTTGTTAAATAATATTCACTACAATTTTAGCATTATTTTAGTTCTCTCACTCACTCATTGTCAATATTGTTGTATGTAGGGTTGAATGTATACAGTACAAGGTTGTATGTATACAGGGTTGTGGAGGGTCTGGAGCCTATCCCAGGGAACTCACACACACACTCACACTCACACACTACTGGCAATTTGGGAATCTGTATGTCTTCGGACTGTGGGAGGAAACCGCAATACTTAGACTAAGCAGTGGGAGAACATGCAAACTTGATACACACAGACCCTCAGACCTGAATCGAACCCGGACCCTGAAGGTGCAAGAGGACAGTGCTAACCGCTAAGCCACCATGCTACCATTATTTTAGTACTACCTTTTCCAAATGTTGTTTTTTTTTTTCTTCCAGAAATTATAATGCAATAGTAATGTAATGTTAAAAACCGTTATACTGAGGATATACAAATGGTACAGTAGAACCCTACAGCAGTGTTCTTTGAGCTCCAGTAGAGCAGATGTAAGCATTTTAATTCAGTGACTAATTTGCTGGCCATTATTAATACATAAGTTAATTATATGTTATACCACAGCGTTTCTATAGGGGCATGCTGGCATAGTCGTTAGCCTTGCACCTTCAGGGTCGCGGATTCTGTCATTGCTTCGGGTCTGCGTGCATTGAGTTTGCAAGTTCTCCCTGTGTCTTGTGGAAATCATGTAGGTAATCCAGTTTCATCCCACAGTATAAAGACATGCAGATTAGACTAACTGGCCTTCTCAAATTGTCCATAATGTGTGTGTGTGTGTGTGTGTGTGTGTGTGTGTGTGTGTGTGTGTGTGTGTGTGTGTGTGTGTGTGTGTGCCCTGCAGTGGATCGGCACCCTGTCCATGGTGTACCCTGCCGCGTACCTTAAGTATCATAAATAAATAAAAATCACGAAAAAAAAAAATCATAATCAATGATGGGGTGTGGGGGGGGGGGGGTCGGATGTGGGGGGGGGGTGGAAAGTGAAGTAACTGGTTCCATTCCATTGTTGATTTTTTAAATAAATATTCTTAGTGCCATCCTTCACATCCATTTATCCTTTAACGACATCATCCATGAAATGTTTATTCTTTAACAGTTCTCCCCATTACCTCTCATGAGATATATCTTTTAATAAAGTATTATAAAGTGCCAAGTTACAGTTTTACCCCTGAGTGTTACAAAGTGGTGACACTGGAGACTCCGTCCATAAATACTTAAAAATTGTTTACTCAATAAAAACTTCGCCTCATTAACAACTTTTTTGTCGAGCGTCCGCTATACGAGTCATCATCAGGGCTGTGCAGAGACCTCTGGAGGCGTAGATGCTCAAAGATAAAAAGGGGCAGATGGACCGAATTTGTCGATCCGTACTGTACCATATAATTTACAGAATAACCTGCTGAATGATAGTAATCCTATATATTTAAACAGAATGTATCCTCTTTCACTCACGTCTCCTCGTCTGACCTGACACTTTCCACTCCATCTTGTACAATTTTCTATTCTAATCTATTCTTATTATTGACTATAAGTTTCTCATCCCAGGCAACCTAATCAATAAAAACACACACTAAGCAATGATAAACATTAAAGAATTAATAGACTGCAATAAAATCTTATTACTGTTACTGTCTTTAACTAAATACATTTGCCCTGTAAACAACTGGTGCATGTAAAATATTACTCTAACCCGTCTTGTCGGTGAACCCACACAGCTCCTTTCTATTTCTACAGCTATTACTCTTTTTAATCCTGCTATTGATAATTTCTGTTATGAATATCAAACTAATAAAATAAACGGAATGGTACGCATAAGTCGATAAAACATACACACTGATAAAAACATTTACATTCATGTGTGAACACGCACGATACGCTTTGACAAGCTTGGTGAACAGTGTGCACATTTTACCACTGCGTACCCAGCTAAAAGATAAAGCTTCTGATGAATATTTCTCAAAGGAATAATACAAGAAAGGATCTACTGTACGGGCAGCAGGGTCACAGCAACTGTAACTCCATTAAACAGGGCACGTCACGAAACGGTTAAAAGCCATCATGTGACATGAATTGACAGTCAGCAAAATTATTTTTATTGGTCAGGGAAGCTTAGTGGTTAAGACATTCGACGACGGTTCCGAAGGTCCCAGGTTCAACACCCGTGACCACCAAGTTACCACTGTTGGCCCTCTTGAGCAAGGCCCTTAACCCTCAACTGCTCAGATGTGTAATAAGATAAAAGTCGCTCTGGATAAAGGTGTCTGCTAAATGCTTAAATGTAAATGTTCTTCTTGATAAGGGCAACAGGTAGAACCTTCACAAAATGTCTTGACAAAAGGGCATTTTGGACAGCAAGCGGCAAAGGGTACTTGGGTATCCTGAACCGGCTCTGCGTATGATCAGCATGTATGTTGTTACTAAATAAATAAATAGCACATTAACCACTATCTGCATTTCTGTTCATCAACACCTTAATTAATCAAGATCTTTTAACCAATCCGAATCAAGCATTCAACAGCGCTACTATATAATGTTATTCGATGCATTTATCAATGTAAGTTAAATTGCTTGGTTTGAATTAAAGAGGATCTATTATGCAAAAGTCACTTTTTAGTCTTTAAATATACATTTTTTCATCGGTTCACCATTGTGTATGAATAAAAATGTGCTACAAAAAACATTTTGTCCTATTGTTGCATTGGTCGGGGTTTAAACTTGCCAAATAAGATTTCCCTTCTATTGTGACTTCACATAAGCAGATCCCCTTTAATGGCTTATGACTGCTGTTTGTGTGGCTCAGTGGGACGTCATTTACATACAGCGTGTTTGAAGGAGGAGTGAAACAAAGTGAATTTGAGATGTCTCAGAGTTAACTTGTTCAATAAAACAGTGTAATACGGGACCTTTAAAGGACAATGATCACTGTTTATGCATGCTGTGGTACTGTATTTCTGATGTTTTTTTCCCTACCATTTACAACTAAATGTTACAAGACTTTCACTGCATCTCCTATTACTTTGTTCATGCTTTACTCAGCTGTCATGTTTTATCCTGTCCATTCTCAAAATATTTCAAATGAATAACAGTTTTAGCAAAATTGAATGGAAATAATATGACCATGCTTCTGGAATATTTTCAATTACAAGCACAGTTTAAAAGCGAAGCTTCTGTGGAAAGGTTTAAGGCAACCATCAGGCGAAGCACATGACTGACACGCCATATTTCTTCCAGCATTACAGGAGTAAAATGCACTGACAGCGGTGAAATTAAAATTGCAACTCCCTGTCACTGCACTTGAATTCTCCTTCTTTTCTCTCGTGTGTATCTAGCATTTAGCCTGTTAAACGCTGGGAAAATAGGTTTGATATCTGACAGCTCAAAATCTTTCATTTTTATTAAAGTTACGTTGTGCCACTGAAGAAATTATAATAACCCCTTCATACTGAGCACCGTGTTTTTCTTCACCTTCTTCCATTTTTATTTATTCATCTTTTATTTACGGTCTTTGTCCTGAATAGACGTCTCACCTCACCACTTAATTAAAATATATAATTCATTAGGGCTGAATCTCTCTCTCTCTCTCTCTCTCTCTCTTTTGCCAGGTTCTTTGTGATGTCCTGTACCATTTGCATTTAAATTAGAAATTCCAGGCTGAATCCTCATGAAAGACGGGAAAAAAGATCCCATCGGAGCAAAAGTTCTGAGTCCCATCATGCTGATGACTGGAACACCAACAGGATCCATAAAAGCTTCTTTAAGAGTGTTTTTTACTACTTGGGAAAAGCTTGGGATATGTGAAGGTATACTGCATTATGAATAGACCTGCTTTGTGTAATGAGGATGTCTAGTGGTAGTTGGGAAAAAAAAAATCAAGGATGCATGGTTTCCTAGGAGCAACAAGCTTTTGTTATTATTATTATTATTATTATTATTATTATTATTATTATTATTATTATATACAGTGAATACAGTACTGTGCAAAACTCTTAGACCTGTGTTTTAGTACAAACCTTCTCATGCATTGTCTTTTATTTTAAAACTTTATTATTGAGATAATAATAAAAAAAAATGCATATTATATAAGTGACTACGTTTTAAAAATAAACAAATAAAACAGAATGCAAGCCGGGTTTTGCACAAATTGTACCTGAGACTAAAGGGCCCTCAAGCATTGAGCATTGTTACACCAATTACGTACTTTGTTCCATTAATTACTGTTTACTGGCCATTATAGGTATTCATCTACAGGTGCCTAAGACTTTTTCACTGTATCAGTATATAATATACATAGTATATTAGTATAAATAGCAGCACAGGAGTGGTTACACTTTCACCTCGCCCCTCCAGGGTTGAGGTTTGAGTTTCGCCTCGGGTCTGTGTGCATGGAGTTTGCATGTTCTCCCCATGCTTGGTGGGTTTCCTCCGGGTACTCGGGGGTCCTCCCACAGTCCAAAGACATGCAGGGTAGGCTAATTGGCGTTCCCAAACTGCCCAGTGTGTGTCAATGTGTGTGCGAATGTTGAACAGAGGCTCAGTTGTAAAAAATGGGAATAAATTCAATGCTCACCACTGGCTACCTTAGTTGGACTACAGATGTTTCTATAAACTATATATATATATATATATATATATATATATATATATATATATATATATACACATGTATATACACTGTTTTTTGCATCCTGAATCATCCCTCGCCAGAGAGAGAGAGAGAGGAAAAACTCCTGAGAGAAAATCTCCTGTAATTAAAGCCTGGCTTCCTGATGATAATTCTCCCTCTCAGTCATCTATTATCAGAAATCTCTCAGATTAGCCGTCATGCTACACAGGCTCGCGGCCCGACTTGCATGCATTCAACACTCCTAACCTCTCTGCTTTGTGTCTAATTGTATGCAAAAGATAACATCAATCCTGTCAAGGCCTGCCTAACGAGTGGACTTCGAGCTGCAAGCTGCATGTCTGGTGTTTGCGTATGAATAAATCGCTGCAAATCAATAGACCTCTCCGCCTGGGCGTCTCTTTTAGCACCTGTCAACTCAGGGTGTTTGGGTAAATGTGTGCTTAGGTGCGAATGTGGGCTAGCGTGCGTGAGCATGCATGCGTAGCTGTGTTTGGTTAGCAAGAAGACGCGCGGTTTAGCCATCTGGATTCCGTACACAAGCCCGGACCTGCACCACACCCTAAACAAATACAGGTCAGGTCCCCGGGGCTGACCTCTCGACCCTGTTGAGTGTATCAAACCAAAGCAAACAGAGCGGGACGGTGGGTGGCAGAAGTCAGGTTACTCCTCCATTCTGCTAGTGCATGCTGGGAACAGAATGCTCTGGTTTAAGTTATCGCTGTCAGTGCATGGAGATATACGAGGTTTATGAGCTGACACTTTGCTCTAGCTGTGTTATTTATGTGCTACTGAATTCTGCGCAATCGATACGCATTGCATTTAAACTCTGAACAATATAAGGTCCTTATGATAAATTCATAAAGCGATTTGTGGCTGAAATAGTAATATCCATAAATGCCCAAGAGAGACCATTAAATATTTCTGCAGCAATAATGAATGAGACAATAAATGCTTTATGACTAAGACAAATTTGTTGACTTTTTGGCTGACTGTTTTCTAAATCACTGATTCACTAACAACAACTGATTCATTCGCTCATTTGAGCTGATTTAATGATGCTTTTTTTTTTTTTTTTTTTTTTTTTTTTTTTTGACAGCATGCCTCATAGAACCCCAATGTTCTCGCGTATTTACCCTGGTTCACTCTGCAAGCGTCTGCTCTAAATTAGTTATTGATGGGAAAGCGCATATGGCCATGAACTCTGTATGGGAGCTCAGAAACACTTTTATTTACTCGGCTTCTCCAGGCCCTCAAAATACAGCCTTCATGAATGGGGCTTTTCCTGGTCAGGGCTCAGGCTCAACCCTGACCACCCGGTGCGCTAACCACACCACGCAGCCCATCCCATTACCGAGAGGCTAAATAAGCAAGCGTCCCACCAGCAGGATGCACGCGAGATGCTTTTTTTTCCCCCTCCGTCTCTATAAGGAAGCTTGTGTAGACGTGGTCGTGTATAATCGCGGCGCTGTTCGGTGCAAGTGTATAATAAAATTAATGTGTAGCTGTGAATAGCAGCTTGAAATGTATGAATCTTTTGACGGTCAGAATGGAGGGAGGTGGTGCTGGAAAAGCTGCGTGTTGGTAAACAGAATGCAGATTGGACAGCTTGTGCGTTCTTCTGGAGTCGGGCCCAGATTTCTTCCTCCACACCGAGTCGTGGGGGAAAATATGTCCAAACGGCACCAATACGCCAGCGATGTCTAATGTTTATGATTCCCGCCCTTCTGCTGAAAAAAGCTATTACAGTGTACTGAGAGGCAATAATGGAGCCAGCGCCAATTCAAGTGTTCAAACAGGTTGCCAGAAGAATGGATATGATCGATGATGATGATCGTCACGATCAGACTGTTGCGCTTTCTCATTTTTGCGTTGTGTTTGCTGAGCAGAAGCGGTCAGGAGCTGTTCGACGCTGACTTGGTGATCTATGTGTTGGGAAATAATGATCAGCTTTCTAGCCCGAGGCCAGCATCTGTTACAGAATGATGGGTGTATGAAAATGTCTGTTTATTTCGATTTCTGTCTTCATTTCCAAAAGGTGACAGCAGTGTGTTAATATCAGAGGCTGTGCCAGAAAAAGTTACGCATCACAAATTCGTCATTAGAATAAGCTCGAAACCATTCCCTCATTTATCATTAACATTCTAGTTATGTACTGTAGCTAATAATGTGGATATCTCACATGGCTAGTTTGTCCATAAATGGGGCCGGCAACATTTTGACACAATTTTTTGCCAGAAACCGTCTGCAAATACACGAGTACGTCTCGTTTCAGTTCCCACGAACTGCTCTTTTTTCAATCCTTGCACAAATTCTATCTATAGTACACCTGTACAGTACATGCAATTTCAAACTAGTATAAATTCCCTATATAGAATATCACTGTGTTTAATATACTGTACATAATAGACGAGAACTGCTTATAAGACTGCTTATGCAGTCCAAAAAAAATTAATTAATAAAAGTCTTTAGAAGACTTTAGTGTAACACTTCCTATAAAGCCAAGATTCGTAAACGCTTACGTAATCAAATCATTGTGTAATTGTAGTAACAGTTGTACTTATAAAATGAATAAAGAGCTCCTAGTCATTTTGATCAACTCTGATAATGTGTCATGAAAGATAATAATCTACATGGAATGTTCAAGTCAAACTGGGACTGGGAGCCAGATTTTGGCATCAAAACTGCTTGAATAGAATTTAATGAAACTCTGCAAGTCCTTCGATATTTGCCTGAAGTTAAACAGCGGCATGAACGAAATCGAAATATAGAGCAGAAGTGAAGTTATAAGCGGATTAAATCACAGCATCTAGCTTTTTTTGGATAAATATATCATTTAATTTAATTAAATTTTATTTTATTTTGTTATGTATTATGTAAATAAATGCTCTATGTTTATTTTACTTATATTCCACTTATTTTATCCTTCTTTTATTCCCATGCCTTTTATGTCTTGCTCCTACACCACTTTGTACACGCAGTTTCCCCTTGGGATCAAACAATCTTATCTGATATCTTGTATCTTCTCTTAATTGCAGATTATTTACAAATGAACAACAAAGATACACATATGTAACACTCGCCTCCATGTTTTAATATGTATCTATATTTTGTCAGTTCAAGAACATCTTTTTATGTATTTATTATTATTATTATTAATCAGTAGCTAAGTGCTTGTAATGTAGTATTGATAACGTATTTATAATAATTGAATAGATTTATACGTATTTTTACAGGTCAATTATGGTATCTTTTAACCACATGACATTATAAAGAACATTAAAAATCTACTGTTATAACATGACTAGACTGTAAGTTAGCAAGGAATTATGAATGGTATAAGGGGTGTTCAAGTCAAACCGGGATTTTTGACAGAGCACTATTATAAAAGTGAAAGTTTCCTTTATTCCTCTATATAATCCCCTGCTACAGTAATACAATCAAGGCAGAAAGTTTTCAGCATTCACATTACTGCTTTTTATCATTTATTACTGCATTTTTTTTTTTTTTTGGAGTAAGTCATGCTGTGTAGTGCATTTGTTAAGCACACTGTACTCCATCCTCACACACTAAACCATTACATTGATTGGCTCTGTTGAGTGACAGGTATAGCCACGCCCAATAGCCACCCAATTAAAAAAAAAAAAAAAGATGTGCTTGAACTGACAAAATATAGATACATATTAAAATATGGATGCAAGTGTTACATATGTATCTTTGTTGTTTGTTTGTAAATAATCTGCAATTAAGAGAAGATACAAGATATCAGATAAGATTGTTTGATCCCAAGGGGAAACTGCGTGTACAAAGTGTTGTAGGAGCAAGACATTAAAACAAGGATAAAATAAGTAGAAACTAAGTAAAAATAAAAAAAATAAAAACTTTTAAAAATATATAAAAAAACGTCTATATTAAGCACGTCTATATTAATACGAGCCTATATATGATAATTATTTAAAATAAATAAATAATCTTGTTTTGTTTTTTTTTGTTTTTTGCTAAAAGATACAGTAGGTGCTCAGCTATAACTACAGAGTCTGGTACTTTTGGTCTAATTTTAGAAAAAGGGAAGATTTGATTGACATTCCTGTAGTCTCTATGCAGGATACGTTTCAAACTTCTGGAATCATTTCTATATTGCACATTGCAAACTTTTCTTTTTCAACCCAGTCAAATCCATCATCGCTCTGATCGGACCGTGTCTAATAAACTTCCGAACCATATCAACCGGAAAAGCGTTGGTCTCGCTTTCTTGCTGATTTATTTATGGACTATCGGCTATAAATAAAGCTGAAAGTGGAAGCAGCTCTAACAGCTGGGTGGCTTGGCATCAGTCTCGGATGAGCTCCAGCTCCGCGGCTGGCGCAGGGGCACGCTCCATGCCCGGCGGCACGCACGCTAAATGTGCCCGTGCCTGCCACCTCTGCAGGAAGACAACATCTGTTCTTCTGACAAACCAGCGAACAGAAGCCAATAAATTACTGCACCGTATGGAAGAAGCACTACACCAGCATAATTCCAGAAAAAAAAAATAATAAAAAAATAAATAAATAATCAAAAATAGCATCAAACTGACAAAAATATAAGGAAGATGAGACAAACTGAGAAAGAGAGTGCGCATACAGTACACATGCCTTGAAGAACTGAACATGTTTTCGACTTTTAACATGCAGAGGAACCTTTTCACCTCCGCGTGCTCCCCGAAGCAAGCCAACGCTGCCACTTTGTCACTCACAGAGCGTTTTCTGTGAGGCACTGAGTGCAGGTGTCAACAACACAGCCTGTGTGTGTGTGTGTGTATGTGTATGTGTATGCGTGTGTGTGCTCACTCTCTCTACTCCCTTCATCTCATTCTCGCGTCGCTGATGCCTCAGAGATCCCTGACACATGCTGAATAACTCAGTATACGTTCTCGTCTTGTGCATAGCCAGCACTATAGATATATGTTTGTGTGTAAATGTTCTGTCAATGTCAATATATATAT
This sequence comes from Clarias macrocephalus, assembly GCA_011419295.1. Taxonomy (NCBI): domain Eukaryota; kingdom Metazoa; phylum Chordata; class Actinopteri; order Siluriformes; family Clariidae; genus Clarias; species Clarias macrocephalus. Next base: position 63,418 of record JAAGKR010000468.1, on the reverse strand, counting down.
ATATACGTGTTCTGCAAACTGTCAAGGCTCAGTTTGCATTGTAATGCAATGCTTTTCAGGTATGATTTGGATAAGCGTGAGTAAACTGCCCCCAAGCCTAATACGTCGTGATCCCGTGAGGCTGAAGTGAAGCATCAGAGCTCTTAGCAGTAGTGTACATGCAGCCTGCAGAATTAGAAAGAAACCCAGGGGGGGCGTCTGAGGCCGCGATTCCAGGTTGTGGCGAGCATCGGTCCTCGTCATGGCCCTGACAGAGTCATTAGGATTTTATTCCCAGTTCCCTGCTCCTTTCATTGCCTATTAGGCATACAATCCATTACAGGATGGCCACACCAGCTCCCCAAATTACACACTGGGGAAATATTCCATCAGCATGGGCACTTGCACTCTCTGGCACTGACATGAGGTGGAGAGAAGGAATGTCAAGGAAAAAAAAAAAAAAACAGGCAACAGGAGATAATGAGGCTAATGCAGTGACAGAAGTATAAATCAGCCTTCAAATCATATACTGAGCTTTGTTATGGAGAAAACAGTGTGTGTGTGCATATAATGTCCAAGGACATCACTCACTTTATCCTGTATACAGGGGCAGCGGGAGGGGGGGGGGGGGGGTTGGGTGGCTGGAGTCTATCCCAGGAGACTTGGGGCACAAGGCGGGGTACAATCCATTGTAGGGCACACACACACACACACACACACACACACACACACACACACACACACACACACACACACACACACACACACACACACACACACACACACACACACACACACACACACACACACACAGACATTCATTCACACACTATGGGCAATTTGACAACGCCAGTTAGCTTAATCTGCATGTTTTTGGACTGTGAAAGGAAAACAGAGTACCCAGGGGGAAACCCACCAAGCATGGGGAGAACATGCAACTCCACGCACACAGACCCGAGGTGGGAATATCCAAGGACGTGTTCTTGGAAATCTTTCAAAATGGTCTTTGTGGAATACTACTGTATGTTCAACAAAAGCGTTTAGTTATTCATTTGACAAATACCAGGGGTGAAGTACAATAGGAACACAACCTGACAGGTCCTGCAGTACTAAAATGCTCTGTGACACGGGTGCCGTTGTTCTGTATAACAGCATTCTCAACCAACCGGATCCATTAAACATTCTTCATTTTCATCCAACCTACAATGGCTAGATGAGCTAGAGATTGCGGTATTATCCGATTTGCATAATCATATTCTCAAAACAAACATTGTCTAATTATTAGTCTTGCAAACCAGGTGTCTAAAGAGACTTGGGTAATTTTCATTACTAGACCGAGTAACAGCAGCACATTTACTGTAAATAGGACAAACCCTTGGCATTGTAAATGACCAACCGTACAAATACAGTACATACAAATATCTTGTTTGCTAACCACTAACAATGAATAAGACTAATGAATGATATACAGGGTTTGGCAAAAGTATTCATACCCCTTGAACTTTTTCACATTTTTGTCATGTTACAACCACAAACGTAAATGTATGTTAGTGGGATTTTATGTGACAGACCAGCACAAAGTCATAAAACATAATAGTGAAGTGGAAGGGAAATAATAAATGGTTTTCAATTTATTTTTTACAAAATTATCGTATTATTATTTTTAAAAATCCAAATCCATTAACAACTAATAGTCCAGTGGAACCTTTAGAAAATCACCAAAATGTGACAAAATGAGGAAAAGCAAGGCACTGTATATATTTTAAACAGGTCAGGTTGTAAAATGTTGTAAAATGTCTTCGGTAGCATTATCAGGAAAGTCGGGTCAAAATGCTCGAAAGTGCCATGCTGAGTACACAAATGCTAGTTTTAAAAAGAGCATGTGAGGCTAAGACTAGCTACTGTAGCTACTGTATAAACATGCAGGATCTCTGGCTAAAAGTTGCTCTTCTCCAATATCCATCATTAAGTCTAACACGCCACGTGTTTAACACTCCATGAATCAAGCAATCTGACTTAAGCTATATCCTTTGAAAAAAAAAAAAACATATATACATATAAATATCAATTCCATGACCTTTTGGAAACCATGTTTCTAGTATTGGAACATTTGAAGCCCAGAGTTCCAATTTAAGCCACAGCATCAAGTGGGAATACAGAGCCATGTTTATGCCTGTAATTTTCTATATCACTTTCAGTGAAATGGACTATTAAACAAATCATTATGTGTAAGCTTTATGAACACAAGCCAGCAGGCGCAAAGCAAATGAAGCGACTCATGTGCATTCTCTGCTTTTCTTTGACTGTCGCCAACTGGGATTGTTCCTGCCACACAAACCATGTTTCTTTTCCGTAGCAGCCATTCGGAGTTTAATTTCAGATTTCATTTCGCAGAACTGCGGGATAAGCATCGGCTTCCCGCGCCCAGCGAGTCGGCGTGATTACAGCGGCGAGCCTGGAAATTGTCATGTCTGCACCCTTCTCCCTGACAGAGCCCATCGATTTCGGCACTGACTCGCACAGAAGAGTCGAACCTCAGTCCGGCCCACCTGACCGAGCAACTATGAGATTATCAGCAGCCTGGCTGCAGCGCTCTCTGCTCTGGTGGGCTGCCATCTCGAGTGAAGCGGCGAATGTGAATGAAATATTCTGGAGAGAGGGAAACTTTCTTTGATAAGGAGGGGAAAAAACAGATAAAGGCTTCACGACGAGAAAGACAAGATCCATGAGCGTTGAAGGAGAGCGCCTCTGGCCGACGCCTGAAGCGAGTCCGACCGATGCTTCAAAGAGAATTCAAGCGGCGCTCTAACAAAGTAAATTCTTTTATTTCTAAAAAAACTGAAACTTGCCCGCTCATCCACTGATCCTCACTCCTCAATTGCGAGGACATAAACAGTCTGCATGACCTCCGCCTACTGACCTGAAAGTCTTCTAGGAGTGGAAGAAGCGCGAGTATGAGAATGCTCACGGCAGCAAAAAACACCTCGACGCATTAGAGCGCAACTGATATTGGAGAATGCCCATCTCAAGAACGTCTGTCTTGGAATTAGATTATTGATTTGGTTCTGCCTCTCCATCATTGCCCTCAAAGTCAAGACGATGGCAGCTCTTTCCCATCTTATCTTACAGCGTCCATTCCACAGAGTGGAAACTCTGATCGGCTGCCGCTTGCAAAGAGCATGTGATATAGTATATCTGTAATGAGTGCAAAAGCAATTAGGCGCGCGCTAGCAGTGTTCCATGCTTTTCAATGGAAAGTGGCAAGAGCATGCGCAAAGAGTTGTTCAAAGATGGTGTCACAAACTATAGAACAGAATACGCCAAGGTTATGCCCAAGGGGTGTTCAAGTCAAACACTATGTTTATTTCTCTATCTAATCCCCTGCTACACTAATGCACTTATCCCAGTGTTTCACTAGTGCCTGGATTACCTTCCTCAGTACACCAAAGCCATAATCGGCTATACTTCATGTCTGAGACACTGGCCTCCCAGGAACTCCTTTAATGACCCAATCATGTGGAAATGGGCTTGGAGTGAGGTCAGGACTATACAGAGGATGTGGCAGTAACTCCCAGACAAGTGATGTTTGTAAGTGCATCTACTGTATGTGCACGGTTGTTGCCGAGTTATGGCATCAATTTTCAAAGATTATCAAGAGTCTGAATGAGTACCTTCGGCCTTGTTTAAAATGTTTGCACCATTCTAACGTTTTTACTGCGACTCATCCCTCATCGCTTCTTTGCCTTGATCAACAAGAAAGTCCCAGTTTGACTTGAACATCACCAAGGAAATTATTACAGATCGAACGACTCACTTAAAGTCACATTTGGGAAACAACTGCAAAAAGTTATTGATTGCAACATAAATCAACTCAGCATAACATAAGGACCAATGATTGGTTGTTGGCAACAATGGTGATCCGGGATTGGTTGTTGGGAAACATGTACAGGCAATAACTGGTTATTTGGAATATTACCAATCCATTATTGGTCATTAGGTATCAGTGAGGACAATGGTGACCAGTGACCGGTCACTGGGCATACAGCCTATGCAACACTTTCAGGCTTCACACACCGAACCTGCTCTCTCAACTTGCATAAACAGCAGCTCTGATGCAAGCTGAGCCGTTTCAAGTCCAGCAGCTGCTAACGTCTGCTCAAAATGTGCTAGATTAGTCTCTAGGATCTTTAAAAAAACAAAAAAAAAAAAACAAATGTCAAATACCAAATCCATTCAGCAGCCTCACATGCTAATGATAAACAAGCGATGAAACCGAACAAATATAGAGATGCTTTTTGATTGCAATCCACTACATGAAATTGATTGCACTGACATTTGACAGCGCATCTCGCATGTTTCCTCATCCTCTCATGACTGCAACTCAGCAAAAAAGTTTAAGTGGTAATGGCATGCTAATAGGAATGTCTAATGGAGTCGAGTCTCCTTTTTGTGCACATATTGACTAGAATCCTGCAAGGATATGATGACTTACTATTCTTTACACCTTCTCATCTACATTGTCTGCAGCTTGTAAGCTAATACAGTTCAAGCTTCACTGATCTATTGATCCCAAATGCAACTCGAAAAAGCGTTTTTTTTTTTTTTTTTTTTTTTATCAAAGGAAAATTAGCTGGGGAGAAAAAAGAAATGACAATCCGCCTTTCAAGCAGAGAGGATATTAGCATTTTGATAGTCTGAGGAGGGGATAAAGCTGTGTTTAAGGGGGAAAAACAGACAGGCTGGGACATGCCAATATGATTCCATGTATAATGATTTGCTCTTCAATCAAGAGTGCAGCATGGATGTGTAACTGGAAAAACACAACTAGACACCTGCATTAACCTCAGGCATATTAACCAGGAGCACTTTATTTATATGTCTATATATATCTGTATTAATGGTTGAAGTTGCTGACACTTAACTGGTTCTGTCATGTGCTGGTGCACAATTGACTGGCTCTCTTTCCCAATCCTCTCATTTCGGACAGTCTGTAATAAACACTCCACGCAGGCTTGTCTGCTGCTGTCATGCTGAGCAGAATCAGCGGCAAGTGCATTAGCTGCTCTACCGGAGAACATATTGATCGCCTCTGAACATGGTTTACAGCTACAGGGAGGGAAAAAAAAGAAGAAGAAGAAAAAAAAAAAAAGCCAGGGAGAGCCTGGATACAGGATAGGAGCGTGCATTTTATTCCACGGCCTGGATCTCGGCCAAAGCTTCACTGCTACATTACATAATTACACACAAGTTCTTAGTGGGTGTCCAGACTAGGAAACTTGTAGATATGAGTATATTAGGAGCATAAAGAAGTTAGTCCGAGAGATGACTGGGAGCTATATCGGGCTGGCTTCTCTTTTCATCACATGGTGCTTTACATTACAGGTGAATTCTCAGCATGTTGACTTTAAATAGGAAATCTTGCTACATTTCTACCTCAGTTACTCGTGTCATCCAGTATGAAGCAAAAAACATATCAGCAGTGATTCACTTTTGGTTTAGATGAACATCAATCTGATTTATATGTTTATATGATTTCTATGTGATTTATATTTTAAAATGAGTGTCTTTGAAATGTAAGATTAATATTATTGGGTGAAACACTGAAGCCTATCCAGGATAAAGAAGACTAAATACTGCAGTGTTTTTCATTATTTCTTTATTATTGTTATTATTATGATTATGATTATTATTACTCTCTTATCCCGTATACAGGGTCACTCAGGCCTATTTAAGAGGACTTTTGGCACGAGGCATGGCACATCCTAGACAGGCTGCCAATCTGTCGCAGGGCAATAATAATAATAATAATAATAATAATAATAATAATAATAATAATAATAAACTACATATTATTTATTATTATTTACATATTATTTACATATTTATTATTATTATTTACATATTATAAATTATTATTATTATTATTATTATTGATGTTACAAAAGTATTTTTACTAAAGGTTTACTTGTTTAAAACAGTTATTATTATTATTATTATTATTATTATTATTATTATTATTATTATTATTATTATTATTATTATTTGATATCATAATAAATGATTCAGACTATATTACTAATACCTTAATAATAGTGTAATTTATATATAATATTTAACACATTATTTAGAAAAAAATAATAATATCAATGCTATTACTATTATATACCATAAGACATTTATCAATACTGTACATTTATGTATTTCTATTAGTAGCTTAAGGAGTTTCTTACTACTACTGGATTTACCTCACAACTATGACCAGGATTTAAGCTCTTAAACATGTTGAAATTAATTAATACCCCAGTGAGGCTCCCACAAGACAGTGATATATGAGGGGAAATAAAACATTACACCTTAGCTGAAATCACTCTCCTGAATTTCGATAGTACTTACACCCTTGGCTTTCTTTATTTAAGCTATCAAGCTGATCGATAATGGAGTAATTGTAATCGTCGGACTCAGTTTTCTCATCAAAGAGCAGAGTTTTACGTGAGAACCCCGGGCGAGGTTTGCTTCCCAAGCTCCAGCCGGCTGAACCCGCTGCTGCTGGAGCGGCACGCTGCCAGGGACACACTCTGCCCGCCATGCCCTTCAAGCTCTCTCAGCCACTGGAAAGCTTGTGTAACATCAGCATATTGAGTTCCGCCTCGCAGACGGAGTGCAGGCATTTCCTGTCTTCTGCTGCGGCTTTTGATCGATGGTGAAATGGAGGGAAAATTATCAGGCATGAATTGAACAAAGCAAATATGACAGGGTTTTATTCTCACTGCTTGCTCTTGAAGATGTTGTGCCAAATTTATCACTGGACTGTCTCATGATGAACACAGACCGGCTTTGTGTTTCGCTATTCAGGTGACGTAAAGGACTGCTTGAGTGTCTGTTGAGTCTGATTTGATGGATTGAAGTAGTAACATTGGCACTGTGTGACCTTTGCTATTTATATAATTAGCTTTGAGGCATGCGGTCCTGGTCACCTCACCACTCAGCGAGGTCAAGTAAGTCCTGGAAAGCCTCTTTCCAAAGATTGTTAGGGGAGGCGCAGGGACATCACTGAGAATTAAAACTGAAGCATCAGCAAGGAAATAGTAATTACAAAATGTATTGCTTCTTGCTTGATCTATCATAGTAACGCATGTGTACATTTCTGCATAAGGTGTTTTTATACAACAATAAACCTGTTCTCTTTTCAAATATAAAAAATGAACTGCTTTGACAGGATGACCTCAAGTTGCCTCCTCATACAGAATTATTGCTGTTACAAAATTTTTGTTTGCTCTGTTATCTCAAGAACACAGGTAAGGTAACATTACTGTCATGTTCAGTAGTGACTGTGGAGACTGTGGAACATCTTAAACAGCCCGACTCCATATCTTCTTACGGTGCACAATGCAAAATTGGCCATGTGATGACTTGGTATCAAAAATAAGATAAACATTCCAATTGCGCATTTTGTCGTCACACGATCATGCACTGTTTAGACAATGCCAGCAGAAAGAGGGCCATTCGAATTTTAAATTAAGCCTTAACTTGTCACATATACATTACAGCACAGTGAAATTCTTTCTTCACATATCCCAGTGTAACTGGGGTCAGAGCGCAGGGTCAGCCATGGTACAGCGCTCCTGGAGCAGATAGGGTTAAGGGCCTTGCTCAAGGGCCCAACAGTGGCAACCTGGTGGAGATGGGGATCGAAGCGCCGGTCGTCTTCTGAGCAGTAACTCAGTGCCTTCGCCCTCTGAGCCACCAGTGCCCCAAGTATTCTAACTTCGTGCCACACAAGCAGACATCTCCAGACGGTTGGGAGTTGCCAGAAATACTATTTTCAGGATTCTGAACAACTGGTTCCACCAATGACTGACTTAGGTCTGGAAGACCAAGAGTGACAAGAGAAGACAGACTAATTTGATGGCGCCATTTGAGAAAGTGTACAGAAAATGCTGCCTACCACTGCTGTGCTGTCGGTATTCCATGGTTACACAGGATAAGTCATCGGACAAGATGCTTAACTGCACCTGAACTTGCTGATCGTGCAAGAAAGTCATATCATGGCACGATTCCGACTCTACAGTCAATGTCGTTTGGAATTTCTGGTGCACATGGACACAGGTTTTTAAAATGATATTTATTTGACTGGATGCTGTGCCGGTCCCAAGCCCGAATAAAGTGGAAGAGTTGTGTCAGGAAGGGCATCCGGTGTAAAACCTGTGCCAAGTCATTGTGCGGATCGGATGGTCCACTGTGGAGACCCCGCGGTAGGAGCAGCCGACAAATCTCACAACAACAACGTTTTGTATCGTTTTTTCCATCAGTATAGTATTTTTACTGAGTCACTATTGATAACTCTTTCACACAGATAGTAGAGCATCAGGGGTCTTCTCAACCATGCAAGAGCCCAATCAAAAGTCCCCGTAATGTATTACTGGACAGTCCACATTTTCATAGTGAAACGCACTTGTGTGTGAAATTGAAGCTGTATTTCTTTATACAGCTAGGTTGTGTATCTCTATATGGGGGAACATTATGCATCTGACATTAAAGATATTGATACCAAACAAGCACACACAACTTTCACAGCCATACAGTATGTATTAACATGTTTTCCAGATTTCCACTGATACCCCCCATTGTCTAGTGTAAATCTCAGTTCAATTGTATTTTATTCACGTTTATTAGATTTTTTTTTTTGTGTATTTGTTTTGCTGTGTTTTTTTCCCCTTCTTTTTGAACACCGAGCAGCTGTAATAAGGCACAATAATTTCCCACTGAGATTAATAAAGTTTTTTGAATACTAATTCAAATATTGAAAACAATTTGGTTGACTGAAGCGACAATAAAAAGTGACTTGGAGTGTGAAGTATAGTCTGCACCGGGCTTACTCGAGCTAGAATGTGTAACGCTCCACGCTTGCGTAATATCCCTTGCTTACAAAGGCTTACTCGCAAATCTTTTCATGCTGAACCATTGATTCCCAGCTATAAATATGACAGTTTAAAGAGGTTTCACGCCAGCTGCTCATCTTACCACTTTTGACTAGCACCACAAACGCTGAACAAATAAAAGCCCTAGTTTGACCTTGAAGCAGATGAAATAAAATTCGTCTTTTTTAATCTTCAACAACCCCTATCATCACTTCACTAACCAGACAAGAGAGATTAAATTAAACAGACAAATAGAACTCAATAGATGCAAATGAATAATCCTTTTTCTTACTCGTTTTATGTATCAAATAGCCCCACAATCTACTTCAAATAAGAACTTAATAAAGATCTGAATGAAGATAAAAACATTTCAGACGTTTCATGACCTTGCTGTGACCTTGACCCTTCACCGATTGTTCTTGAGATGTTGCTCTAACAGGAATCACGGAGGGACAGATGGACAAATTAATAGACATAAAAGAAACCTAGGAAAATCTGAAAGAACATTGTTTTGATCGGTTCCACAAATGCGCCCGATTAGCCAATTAATTCGTTCCAGAACCATGACGGTTCATGTTTAAACATCAGTTTCTGAATTGTGACCTCACATGTTGATCAGTTCTGCATTTAGTTTTTTCCAGTGCTTGGTGTTGTTGTTAGTTTTGTCATGTTAACCCGTAAAACCTGGAGCATCATTTGTTCATCCTATATGTTGTATTTTATTTCCTTTTAACCAACTATATAAATAAGCAAAATAACCGATCACTTAGACAGATACGATGATGTTTTTTTTCTGGTTGTTTCTGGTTGTATCAATGATTAACAATTAATAAAAATATGATAATTTTACAAGTTTGGCTTTTTTTTTTGGCGACGTCATTCCAGTATTTTGGCAGCGGTACGTTATACATTTTACATTATATATTTTACATTATATATATATTTTTCGACATGATATATTAAAACACCCTTATGCAACATTTGACATCTGAAGCCGACACATACTGTACTGGCAGTATTTCCATATAAGGAAATACAGTTTAATACAATATAAGGGTTTTTATTTATTATAATTTTTTTAAGTCTGTCATCGACCAATGTTTTTCCGGCATGGACCTGTCCTGTTCGAGATTAAAGGGTTAAAAGGGGACAATATTACCTATTAAAAATCATTGTCTTGTTTTTTGGCCAAAGTGTTCCATTATCCACATGTCCATTCTCCATACCACTCATCCTGTACAGGGTGGCCGGAGGCACCACAGCAGTCTTTCCAAGGAGCTTCGGGAGACTAGGCAAGGTACACCCTGGATAAGGTGTCAGTCCACTTCAGAGCACAAGCACACACACAAACTATGGATCATTTGTGAACGCCAATTAGACTAATCAACAATCTTTGGACTTTGGGAGAAAGCGCGAGTACCTGGAGGAAACCCACCGAGCACGGGGAGAACATTCAAACTCCAAACACAGACCATAAAGGCAGAACTTGAACCCTTGACCTTGGAGTTACGATGGTAACCAGTATGTCACTGTGACGTCTAATGCCCAGATGAGAAACCCTAATTGATTTATAATTAGATATCCCTTTTTTAATTCTGTTTATTTTTTTGTTGGATCTTGATGGTCCACCAATTTTTGTATGTTTTGCAGGATCTCAGTGAAGGAGGTTTATTCATTTTTATCTGCAGATATCCCACTGACAGCTGTGAAATGATGTGGAGAGCCTCCACAATAAGTGTCCTGACTTGCTTATGCTAGTTTTAATGAATAGTTAAGATTTTAAACGCTGAAAGATTTAACAGCCGAGTGAATAGCCAATGATTTCATGTTCTACAAGTGGTAAGATTTTACCTTGTAATTTTATAGTTCTGCTTCGCTGAAAATTGCTGTCGATGTTCCAAGGACTATGGGCACCAGGGATTCACTGTTTGGTATTCAGTGCCAAATTTTGGCTTTGGCTCCCGCTATGAATTTTCATTTCCACACCTCACTAGAAATGATAAAAGCTTTCTATCACCTGTGTGAAACAGAGGGCAGAAAGTGGCACTTTGTCTCCTCTATAGTGCATTGTGCATTCTCGATGTTCATTTTAATTAGGATTGTGCTGTACACTAATAGTTAGGAGCCCTTTGGTGTACTGATGCACATGACCGCGATGACATTAGAATGCATGTAGGAATAACTCACGAGGCAATCGTACATCAGACATAGTGTTGCTTAAATCAGTTTGGATCACGGCGATGAGATGCTGCCTAATAAATAATTGAAATCAGACTTTAATCAACCGCAGACTAATCGTCTCTCATCCTATTTGCCGAGTGAAATTCGAAAAGTTATTAACATTCAGGCAAACAAGCCTTTATTAAACAGCGGTTTGCCTATAAAAGCACCACTTTCTCAGAGCGTTTCTTCGGTTGCGTTTCGTCGGATGTAACCTGATGAAGGACTGGGTTACGCAAGAAAAACTTGCTCATAGGATCAGGGAGTGAGTAAAAGCTGAGCCCAGGCAGAAGATTTCATGGCAGCTTTTAAAGGATTAGGATAAAACACTCTGCCTTTTTGCACTTCCTCCCCCCCCCCCCCCCCCACCTCCCCACCATCTACTCCTTGTCTTTCTGAGACCATCAGCCAGCGCATTTGTCATTGCGGACCGTTTGGACAAGACGTTACAAGTTTAGGGTTTAAAAGCTGAGGAAAATGAGAGAAGAAATGAAGAACATCTTGAAAAGGTTGTGATGCGCTCAGCGATTCTGGTGCTTAATCCTGTGAAAAGTTAGCAGTTGTTTTCAGCAATGATGTCATAAAAGGACAGTTACAGAGGCATTAATCCACCCACTCACTCACTCACTCATCATCTATATGGTTTTATGCTGTGTATAGGGTGTTAAGGAGCCTTGAACCTGTCTAAGGAGACTTAGGGCACAAGGTGGGGTACATCCTGGATGGGGTGCCAATCCATCACAGGGCATTCACACACTCCAGGGAATTTGGGAACTCCAATCAGCTCAAACTGCACGTCTTTGGATGAAACCTGAGTACCTGGAGGAAATCCATCAGGCACAGGGAGAACATGCAAACGCCATGTACACAGACCTGAGCCGGGTATCGAACCCAGAACCTTGAGGTGCAAGACAATAGTGCTAACCACTAAGCAGTGGCATTAAATAATGTAAAAATATCAGCATCGTGTTTATTCAATTCAGAGGTTAAGGATGAATGGGTTGTGCCAAGGCTCAGCTTGACTAATTTATTAGTTATCTATGCGATGACAAGTGCTGTGGCACTTTGTGGTATAAATATAAAGGTTGAAGCTTTGAAAGCTGATCTGTTTCAGCAGAGTGCACAGATGAGATGGTGAGAGAGTTAATCTAAAGGACTCAAGCCTGATTTATGCTTCTGCGTCAGGAGTCAACGTGATACGCAAGTTACGCAAGTGGCCTACGATGACGTGACCATTTACAGTATACTTGTGCTCTGGTGTGATATCTGGTGTATCTCTGCAACTGCACCTCCGAACTGCTAGTTGGCTGTCTGGTTATCAATTATCATTGTACTGTACTGAGTCTCTTCGCCACTCTCTGCTGAGTGATTGCTGTACTAAAAACAATGGTGAATGGAACGGAGCTTCTTGTTGGAGATGGAGGTCGAACCACAGTTTCGTTTACTGAAATGATTGCAAAACATTAACGAGAGAAGACGTCTGAGAAAGAAGGTGGAAAAAGCGATGCAGTTGTTGCGGTCTGTGCGTCTAAAATTTAGTTACAGTACAGTCCATGGGAGATGCACGTCAGGCTGCGCTGTAGAGTACACGTCTATGCCAGATGTACTCTACAGCGTGGACTTGAGGCAGAAGCATAAATCAGCCTTCTAGCGATGCTGCGTCTGTTTCTCCACATCGATTTGAAACGAGGGTGAATTCCATCTAAATGGTGTTGTGAGTAAAGTAGGCAACTAGACAGCATGCATTTGAAGGAAGTCGAAGCTATAAAAATCTCAGCCGCTGCTGAAGATCACATGGTGGTTATGAAAACATATTTGAGTGATGAGTTATTCATTTTGCCCACACGGATCTGTTGAGTCTGTTACAACTGGGCGTATTTCAGTCTGGATTGTTTTCAGACATCCGTTTGTTTACTTATGTTGGATATATGGACACGCCCTCTGACCATTTCGTGATCATAAAATATTACAGACATGGATTGAATATTGAGCTTCTGGCTGAATATGACTAGCAGCTGCAGTTTTTTTTTTTAAATCATATTGCTGCATTATTAAAGTGCTCTTTGAACAATGACCTTTAGCGGATGGTGGGGCTTGGTTTACATGCGATCACATCAGAAGGCCGGCCACAGCCGCGGGCCATGCAAAACCCTGTGAGCTTGTCCAGTCCGGTGCTGTCGATAAAGGGAAAAAAAAACAACAACAACAACAACAAAAAAAAAAAAACGCTGAGAGAGGCTGCCAGAGCTGCACTCAGCGCGCCCTTGCCTGAATCCGGTTTCATATTATCATGGATGAAAGGGAAACCTCCTTAAATGGGAGTGAGATGGATCCTCCGGCTCAGAGATCCACAAGGGACCAGAGACAAGAAAGCGATTCCAGGTTCACAGCACTGATGTTTTGCAAGTCATCCCAAGCCGGGGTGGAGAAGAGGCGAGGTTTGAGTGAACTTCGAGGCAGAGTAAGAGAATACGAAGACCACAAGCAGCCCACAAGCAGCTGCATCGGTGGCACTGGATCAAACGGGAATGCTACGGCATCCTAGACTCTAGGTTTACAACCCACACCCGATGAGGCGTTGTGGAAGAAGCCACATTAAATAGATTTATGCGGAAACGCAGCACGACACACTGTGGATTAAGGAGATGGTGGCGGTGTAGGGGGTGGGGTTTCATTAATTAAAAAAAAAAAAAAAAGTGAACAGCTTGCAAATCTCATGCAGGTTCACTGGTCTGGAAGAGCAGCAGTGCAGGATTAGTGTGTGTGTGTGTGTGTGTGTGTGTGTGTGTGTGTGTGTGTGTGCGTGTGTGTGTGTGTGTGTGTGTGTGTGTATGGGGTGGGGACCTGGAAAGGGAAGCTATTTGACCAAACTAATTAGTCGAAGTGTGAAAAAATAGGCTACGCCTCATAGAGGCTCAGGGGGTGGGGAGGAAGAATACATAACATGGGTGAAAAGTGATGCGGGAAGGCACCGGAGGAGGACAAAAAGAACACAACTAGAAGCGATAAATCAGAGACTCGAACATGACAATGAGAGGGGTGCGGCACGACAGCGATGGTGGAAATGGAGGTTGACATTCTTTGTTAATACCACGGCAGCAAATCCCTCTGAGACAGATCCTATTGCCAAAGAAATTTAGGAGTAAGCGTGAGGAAAATGAAAGGTTTTTTTTTTTTTTTTTTTTTTTACCCTGCCGGAGATGAGAAAGATTATCCGTGATGCCACACCTGCACCTGAACAATGTTCTGTATAGGAACAGACAAGAACCAAAGTTTTTTTTTTCTTTTCTTTTTTTTTTTTTTTGAAATGCACATAGAGCTACAGTAACCATGTAATGGAGATATCAAAGGCCTTCAGAGGCTACTATTGTAATGGATAAGTCAAGCTAAATTTCGTTAATCACACGGATTAGTGGGATCAGTGGGATCTTACTCTGTGAGAGCACCGAAAGATGACTCGCTTTGGGCGATTTTTTTTTTTTCGAAACACTCCCAATCCCAACCTGCCAATTTTCAGACACTTAAACAAATATAGCTCAAAAAGGCAGCTGTAAGAAAAAAAATGTCATGTTGCATCGGCAGCATTTCATTAACACTACTCATATACTGTACGGTATGATATATTGTACATACAGCACTGTACTGTACAGTCATATACAGTGCACTGCCACTCAAAAGTTTGGACACACTAATTCTAATTCTATGGTCGTCCCTGATTTTTATTTCTTTCGACATGGTAAAAACAATGCTGAAGGCGTCCAAAATATGCAATAATCTGCTTTGAAAAGATGGTATTGAGATGAGTCTGCTACTGTACATACAGTCTGCTACTGTAAAGCCTTTATACAGTAATAGATTTAATCTGAAATGCTGTTAATGGGTGATTTCTAAAGCTCTAAATGAACTTATGAACTTAGAGGTAAGTTTTAGTCTTGCCTTGCTGAGACGGTCGTCATGTGAACCAGTTTCATCACTGATTGGTGCTTGATGGATTTTGCAAATGCACTTGACAATACTGTTCTTGCAAGAACTATTCCAGAACAGCTGACCTTCATGTCTTAAAATAACCACTGACTGATTTCAATTGCATAAAAAAAAAAAAAAATTAAAATTGCCAGCTTCATAGCTTTGACCAAAGCGATAAAAGACTTTATGCTATCGCATCCATACACACTGTACTTCCTACATATACTGTACAGTAGTTCTGTTCGCCAACTTCACTTGTATATTTTAACCAATGCATATTGCTGTTAATTTTAAGCTTTTCATTTCTGTATTAATTTATTTTTTTAAGTAGCACATCTGAGGTATCAACAATTTTTTATTTTTTTTATTTTTTTTTACCATCTATCATATTTCCTAAAAATACGTCACATCAAAGAAAGTTTTCAAGTTCATGAAATGCAATGAGTTATACAGGTATCCTGATCAGCAGATCATTTATTATTGTGTGCGTTTAATTGTGGCAGGTCAGCGCAATTCATTTCACAATTAAGGGTCCCTGGCAATATAAAAAATAAAATAAATTAAATAAATTTAAAAAATTTATATATATATACACAGCTTAAGAACCCCTCGAACAGATGACTCTTACTCTGTAGAAGTCAGTTCAATTAGAGCTTAAGATTTCACTCGAGTGGATTCTTTTTCCATTATGCATCACTTTCTTCGGGGGATTATGTGTGAGTGTGAGTCACGCTAGTTCAAACATCACAAACACAATCGATGCTAAGACAACATTACATGAAGCCGCGTCCTATATTTAGATCCCTGCTCCTAAAAGATCAGTGAGGGTCCTGGACGTGTTTGCTTTTGCTTTTCATTCCATCGCTGTGTTCACCTTTATTTCGCTCATCCTCAGTTTAATGAACACATTCCGAATGATATCGTGGTGCATCCCGAACCCAGATGTTTTTAATGTATTTTCTCTGGAGACTGAAAAAAAAAAAAAAAAAAGAAGACTTTTCAGTGGAAGTCATTTGAGAAATCATTGCAGAAGAGGAGGAATTAAACGCTTTCAGCTTTGTCAAATTAGAGCGAGCAGTCAGTGGTATAAATTACTTTTCCTAGAGCGCCATCATTACGTTCAAAGCTGATGGCTGGTTGGGAAGAGGGTGGCAAAGCAAGCTACAGTCGTGACGATACTCACTCAAGCGTGCTTACTGATGGCTATTCGAGTCGTAGTTAGCTAATTACTTGAGCTATTACAGATGTAAAATCGCACTGGGAAATAGAGCAAGTAAAGTAGAACACACGTGTTGTCTCAGCTGCTTTACTACTGAATGCTTCCCTCATTAGTGTTAAACTATATAAATTTACCTCTGAGGATGCCTACTGTACACTGCGCAAGGATTTCATGAATATCATATTTATATTTGTGCATTTTTTGCAAGGCACACTGATAGCATTGCATTATATTATATCTGCTCCCATTTCCCATTTACATTCATTATCTTTTAAAACACATTGATTAAAATGAAACTGATGAATTTATCAGCAGTGACATTACAGATTAGGGCTGTTTCGCTTCCGAAACCACACCACTATGTGCTCATGCATCTGGCTTGGCCGGTGTATCAATTGGCAGACTCATCCTCACCGTACAGCTGCCATCTGGTGTGCTCGGCTGATTTAAACTGACATGCACATTAGGCAATAATGTCACAGAGGAGGCTCTGGAAGGGTCTACCATGGAACCAATGGTACATTTGGCAGGAAGTAGGCAGAAGAAGCGATAAACTGCCCATCTGGCCCCACATATCTTTGTTAGCATTGACCGATCCTCCGAAAGCACATGCGTGTCAGGACGTGCCGCATGCAGACCTGTAGTTAATCCACCGTTTACGCATCGAGTTGATGGCATTAAAACTTCAGCACGCCGATTAGTTCGCAAACGCCGGAGATGAATTACGGACTTGGCAGCCTCTCGTGCCATGTGCCGCACGATCATCTGCATATTAGGCGCGGATTCGGCATTAGGATTCAACAGAACGAACCGAAAGACTTCCCAAAGCAAGTGGATTATATTATCGAGAAATTGAAAAACACAATGTTCAGCACTTCAGGGTGTAATACAACGCTAGAAAGCGTCTTTCCTTCTCATTTTTGTTCTTTTAAATGTAATGACATCAGCCTACAATACTCGGAGTTTTTCAAAAGAGCCGACAAACACCCACTTACACATCTGTCTTGTCTCGGGGCACCTATGAAGACTAGAATTATCGAGAGGTATTTAAAACAAAAAGACACTGAGAGGCAACAAGCGAATCTTTGACTTTGACTTGAAATAATTCTGATTGCCGTAGTTAAACTGAGCGAGAGACCGCCAGTGTTAGTTGGCAGTTACGTTCCAGATGTTTCGGTTGTGATAATGTGATTTTAATTACCGTCCCTGAAGTGCGATGGCTTGAACCGAAAGTTAAGCTTTCCCCTGCTTTTTTTTTCTTCTTTTTTTTTTTTTTTTTTACAGCTGAGCAGGCGAATTGTAAATCTCAGCCTAAGCAGCTTGTCACGTAGTAGGCTCATCAAGGACGTAAAAAATGATGGGTTTTTTTTCTCCACTGAAACTTGCCAATCGAAAGCACAAGGGATTTTCATCTTTTTGAAGATTCTCATAAGATTAATACTTTTCACTGTGTTCTACTTTCTTTTTCACTATTATAATGATATTTTCAAAATTTTTTCGTATACTTGATATGTACAGTATTAGCTAACTCATGTTAGCCCAGATTTAACCCAACTTTACCAGTTTCTTTATAGCAACTGCAATTTCATTATATTTTCCGACATGCAATTAAGTCATACAAGTTAAAAAAAAAAAAAAAAAAAAGAGAACTCTTCAAAGGGCTCTTTGCACACACATGTTGAGTTGCAACTGCAAGTTCCTGCCCCTTTGCCCCTGGATGTTTCAGCTCCCAAGTCTTTATTTCTTAGAAAAGTTTTGCCAGAGGCCGTTTGATAAGAATTTACCTGCACATAAAAGGTCCAGGCTGCAATCTGTCATTTGACATCATGTGACCTGCAGGTAGACAGAACTTACAATAGATTAGTTCAAGATGTGATTTTTTAAATTATTATTATCCTGTCTGTATTCACTACAAAGATGCTTCAAGACGTCTAGTCTTAATAATAATAATTTTAAAAAAAAAGTTTTTTAAAAAGTTACCTAAAAAGAATGTACAGTAATTTGTAAATGCCTATTCTTGTAATATGGAGGGGTTTGTTATGTCCTGTTGAACATCGGTTGCTGTAGTTTCCCAGGTTATGCTGTATGCATGCTTTAGCATTGAGCACCTGCCTCTCTATGGGTCTCTCTACAGACCCTTGTGCTTGGACGTTTGAAGGTCCCCGGTACAAAGATTCATAGCGTAAGCATTAATTTGACGATATAAAGATAAAGCAAAGGTCAAGATAGGGTTGGGCTGAGGGTTAGAGTTAACCTTTACAGGTAACCATTAAGGGTTCTAGATTTAATAAAACCTCCCAGTACTGTATGTGAATATTACCATGCTATTTACTCTTCATACAGTAACAATCAATATTTATTGACTTGTCCTGAGAGTCAGGACACCATATCGCATAATCAGTCACAAAGGGGAGTGCTCTGTAGGTCTCGTCACTCTGTAGGTCATTTGGTTTGTGCCCTTGGAGAAATCCCTTTTTTTTTTTTATGTCGGATTAGTGTAAAACTCTTTCTAACCCACAAAAGATTGCAAACAAACCTATTTTAGACAGTAATCATGCAAAGACCCCGTACAAAAGCCAGTTCTAAGTGTGTCATGTCTATGCACGTACAGATCTTGTAGTCGTCTCCATGCGATTTCATACTAAATGACTGAATTAGTCCTTTTATGAACGAAATCTGTTCACATTTCTGATCTCGACCTATTCTGAGCTGCTTCGCTCATAAACAACACTCCACAGTGCTTCACAGTGCTGCTGTAATTGAGGAAAAGGTTGAGGACGTGTCACTCCGCCTTTGGCTGGCCTTGTGGGGCTCTGGACTCCGGCCAAGACCTTTTGCATAAATGTGTTGAGCTAAAGGAAATGATGACCTTTCACACTGGAACGAGCTGTGAGACATTCAACCAGGCATTTGCCGCAAAGGGTGCAGCAATCCTCGCCAAAAGGATAGTCGGCCGATGCTGAGTGAGTGTAATTACACAGATACATGCTGCATTATGATGGCTCTATGAACTGACATTTCATGGATGAAATAGGTGCTAAGTTGCCAGGAGGTAAACTTGCAAAGTATCCTGATATTAGCGTCAAAGCCCTCTGTGTTTTTGTTTGAATTATGATGCTGCCACTGTACAAAGAGAAAAAGAGATAAGAAACCCCGTCCATTTCCCCAGCGGATTAGGAGTTTAAAATTAGTATGAGCACACGATCAAGGACAATTTGCATGGTACAGATGCCCAAAAAAATTGGTCTAAATTATGAAAGGTAGAATTAATCACAAACAGGTGCTGCTAAATCCAATCCTACGGCCCATTGAGTCCAGTTTCAAACTCCTGTATTATCAAGGTCTGGATCAGATGTGTTGGAGTGGAAAGTTAAACCTGTGTGGAGCAATGAGTCTCTGGGATGGTAATACAAAACAAAACCCCTGACCTTTAGCAGGGTCATTAGTCCACGTACTGTGGATTTCCTAGAAATTACCTACCAGAGGCAACACAGCTGATCCAGTAAATCAAAAAGACTCATGATGTAGGTCGTTTGTGTTGGGAAAACTCAAAACTGAACAGCAGGTCTCCAGGACTGAAGTTTAGAAACAGGGATCCAAATGCTAATTCCCTGATTTCATGTTATTGCATTCAGATGGCATGTTGGCAAAGCAGGTTGCTACATCAGGGTTCCCGGATTAATCCTAAGCTTGAAATACTATTTGTATAGCATGTCACATGGACTTCCCTCCATGTCTACATGGGTTTCCTTTGGGATCTTCGATTTTCTCCCACCTACCAAAACATTCCATTCAGTGGACTGGCTACAACGGACCAAAAATTGCCAGATGGTGTGAATTGAAGTCTGTTTATTGGGAACGGGAATCACCAGGGACCAGCTGATAGGAGTTTATCACGATACCTACTGTAGATGCTGATCAATTTGTATTGCGATTTTTGTAAATATCATGATTTTGCAAGTGTCAATCAAGTCAATGAAAATGAATTAGTTCAATACAATTTTTTTTTTCTAAACAGACTTTGCTAAAATATCCAACCATGGGTTGTTCTGCCAGCCAGTGTGCAAATAGTTAAGAGTGCACAATATAATAATAATAATAATAATAATAATAATAATAATAATAATAATAATAATAATAATAATCTGTTGGTGGGGAAATACAGAAACTGCGACACAAATGAATCATGACACATAACTGAACCGATTTCCCCCCATTTTTACTGTTTACTGGCTACAATGGACTAGTTTCCCATTTAATGTGTATCCCTTGCTAGGCTTTGGATCCATATCCAAAACCCTAACCAGGAAAATGCTGTTCCTGAATCACCTGCATGTAAATGGGACTGGTTCTAATTTACTGCCTTTGGTGCAAAGTTAATTTAAGTGGGAGGACAGATTATGCATGGAAATGATCACACACTTAACCCACCGAAGGCGCTCCTTTTCTGGTGGCTAGGTCTATAGTTTTCACCTCAACACAGCCAGAGCAATAAATCCCCATATGATGACTAACTTTAAGATACAAATCAATACTAATCTACATTAAAATCCATCCAGTGAGACAGCAAGAGCGTCTGAGCAGCTAGCAAGTAAGGAGGAGCATTTTCTCAAGCTGCCTCAGGTTGTTGACCTGCATCGGTTTGACGGACATGTGTGGTGGATTTGTTTACAGGCTGAGCTGTCGTTGCTGCAAATGGTGCTGCACCAAGACAGGCGGCCGGTGTCTGCCGTCCACAGTGGGAGAGACAGCTTAATTGAGCAGACACGGCCAGCATAGGGGAAAATTAAAGAGTCATCTACATTCAGAGTGCTAGACCATGCTTTTTTTCTGCTATGGACTGAAGCACTCTTGTTTTAAGCCCAGAAACTTCAGGTCAATAGAGTCCTTATTGAAGCCGGCATTTGCCAATTAACGCTTTTTTATTTTATTTTATTTTTTTAGTCTGGTCAGTGAAATCTTGCTCGCAATCCACAGTTTAAGTTATCAAACACTGTTGAAGTCACAAGTCATGTTTTATGTGAAAATTAATTTAATAACTGAAATTCAGACTAAAGCCATTAATTAGTATTAGAGCAGTGCATATATTTATACAGGTGCTGATTTCAAATGAAGAATTGACATTCAGAAATCACTTTACGAAACAGATATAATGTAATAGTAGGCACAAGGGGAAAAAATGTACAAAAGCATACGTACCAAAACAGCCAAAATAAGTGAGGACTTGATCATTTTAGGGGTAGATAAGTTAATGGATAGTTTGCATTTGACAGTCTCAAGTCTTCTCAAGATTTTGTCATATCTTAAATTAAAATATATGTCATATGAATGCATTACTATAGGTCTTGGTTGTTATTAACGTTCCTGACAATCAAGTTTGTCAGGCAGAATGTAAGTAATTGAAGCCAAATTCCACAACCATCAAGTTTATCTGAGACTTATACTGTATAAAGCTCCTGCAGTCCCCCTTTTCTTTTCATATGGCTTGTTCTGATTAGCCATACAGCTACTATCCGGACAAAGGAAAGAAGTAAATTTGTGCTAAATACTTTGAAAGATACCTTTGCACATAACTTTGCACAGAATGAGGGTTGTGGAATTTGCCTCTCAATTTTCTTATCTTGTCCTCAAGTTCCATGTGACAAATTGTGTAGAAGAGAAAAACCTACAATGACCAATATCTATTGTAAAAGCACATCAAGGGTTAGTTAAATTAATTATGATATGCCGGAGAGACAATGTCTATGTTATTTAACATTAGTTACTTAGTTATTATCATATGCCCGTTCAGATATCTAGCTATCGTGAGGGCCAGACTGACGAGTGCTAGAAAACATTGCCGTTTAGATCTTTAAATACAATATTGTGGTTTACTATAAGAAAGCCACAAGAAACTCATGATCAAAATTCTAACTGCTCTTTTTTTTTACTTTTATTTCCAAGTACAATTTCATTTTACTTTTACTTCCAGTACAATTTCGTATTTTATCTTTACTTCTAAGTACAATTTCATTTTTTTTCCATTTATTTTCAAGTACAATAAAATTTTTTACTTTTACTTACAATTACATTTAATATCAGCAAATTATTTTTGATACTTAAGTAAAGTAAATGTCAGATGTTTTAGGACCTTTACTCAACTAATATTCTAATAAACGTATTCTAAAATGTTATGGTTGGATATGCGTACTTTTACTCAAGTACCACTGTGGCCCGGAAAGCAAAAATATCTTTTGTCTTTAATTTAAAAAATGAATTATTAAATAACAGTTAACCATTAGAAAAACTTTTCTATTTCACACTTGGAGAAATTGATATCTCTAAACTCTATAACATCTCATAATTAAAAGAAACAATGTAGAATATACTGATATTAAATTATATTATGATTAAGCAAAATAACCACAATGAAGTTAGGCGGAGGCTTCAGTCATCAAACTATGCATTTGGGTTTTCCGCGATATTTTAGGTAGAACGAAAATCACTACTTCGTCATCATATATATATATATATATATATATATATATATATATATATATATATATAGAGAGAGAGAGAGAGAGAGAGAGAGAGAGAGAGAGAAACAACGAAAAAACAACCTGAAAATCATGATCTTGTGTATCTGAGCGTTTTCTTTTCCTGTGTGGCACATTTTCAAAATTTTTCTCCGTCGTGTTCAGTTCATGTTGCCTTGGCTCTGCCGAATAAAAGACATATCGCTCAATACTACACAATCCAATAAATGTTTATTTAAAAAGAAAATTACTAAAATGCTCTGAGTTTTAAGGGCTACATTAATTAAAACACTGACTGACTTAATTTTGATCTATTGTTAATGATATTTATTATCTATAAATGTTGATTCGTTTGCAGTTATGCAGGAAATATCCTTAATTAATGAAACCCAACACAAAGTGGTACCAAGATATCATTCTTAAAAGCCTTTTTTCCCCCTCTCTCTCTCTCTCTCTCTCTCTCTCTCTCTCTCTCGACAAACAAGTAGAGCATTTTGGAAATGGTTTAGATACAGGACCGAGACATTGATTTTTCCTTGCTTTCAAACAAATTTGAGACACCCCTTTATCCAATCTCTCAGAAGTGAAAGGACTGTGCATGAAATCAAACCCCAACGTCTCACATCGTACTCAGAGATAGTGGTCATAAGAGCTTGTTTAACTGTCAGGCTTTTAAATCCTGGGAATCAGAAGAAAGTGAGACTGCACAGAGAACGAGAAAGACAGAGTGTGTGCATGAGAGATAGAGAGAGTGTCTGAGAGAGAGAGAGAGAGAGAGAGAGAGAGACATGGCCAGGGAGAGGACGAGACAGCCAGATAGACTTGGCCCTCTGGTGTTGCGCTAGCGCAGAGGCAGATGGAGAAGCAGGCAGAGGGAGCTGTGTGCAGAAGGAGCTCTCCAGCATTGCTTGGATTACAGCTCGGAGGTATGTGCGGCGGAGTGCGTGATGAGCCAAGTTTGGAACAAACACAGGTGGAGGAGTGTGTGGATGGGGGGGGGGGGGAGGGGGGGATGTGTTGAGAGCCATGGGGATGGAGGAGCATAATAAAATTGGCAGAGTGCTGAGAGTGGAGGCTGGCATGCTACTCATGTTGCTATTGTAGACAATACAGAGGATTAGAGAGGAAGGGCATGGAGAACGATGTCTGGTGCATGAGAAGGTCACTAATGCGCTCAGAGACATCCGAATGTGAGTATTAATGTGTGAAGCAAACACAGACACGGTGTGATTAAAAGCACAGTACCCACAGATTCATCAAAGCCAATGGTACCCTTGTTTACAACCACCAAAACCTACTCATGTGTGCCATTCTACTGTAGGAAAAACAGAATTGATGGATGAACGCAGAGCGGAGCGCCTTATGGCGGAAATCCCTAATGGATAGAATTAAGTCCAGGCTGCTGTTAGAACCGTCTATACACACGTAACCACAAAGCTCCTCTTTCTCTCTCTTTTTTAACTCTCTCTTTTTTCCTCTGTCTGATTCTGCCTCGTGTTTAGTATCTCGCATGTGTGCACATCACCCTAATGACCAGACATGACCAGGGCTCTGTCGTTTAATGGTGCGTACTGAACATGCACCGACCCAAGCATGAAGCGTGCCGCAGCCTTCTGTTGGAGCATCAGAAAAGCTATGAGAAGAAGACACTATTTCAAACGCCTCGTCCAGAATGTGGCACTGCATAACACACGACAACGCCGGCTGCTTCATACAGTACAGTATCTAAAGAGGCGTTAAGGATTGATTTAACCACAGTATGTCACAGTGAGGTTCATATTTAGGGCTGAAAAATATGTCGCGTCAAACCGGGACTTTGGGTCGTGCAGAAGAACAGAATATTCTGTATATAATCCGTTGTTACACTAAAGCACTTATCCCAGCGTTTCACTATAGTGCCTGGATACCATCAAGGTAGAAAGATTTCTGGCCTCCCAGGAACTCCTTTAATCACTCAAAAAAGTGGAAATCGTGTACAAGTGGTGTTTGTACAAGCTAAGTATCAGTTTTATGCTCAGGATGCCCTTCCTGACGCAACCCTTCCATTTTATCCGGACTTGGGACCGGCACTGAACCCAGTGGCTGGGGTTTGGGCATTGGCTGGGAATCGAACGCAGGCTTTCCGCATGGCGAGGCGAAACACCAACCACTGAGCCACCAGTGCCCATATATGAAGTGAACCATAAGTGTAGCGGAGACATGCTTGTTCAGCTTAAGCTTTAAACAATGAGTATGTTTTATATAAAGAAGTGCATGTCAAATTGACAAAAAACACGTACTTGTTTTATAAATTTGCACATGATATAACATACAGACGTTATTTATTAAGCGGACATGCATGCAAAGTAATACATACAGTACATGCATAACTGAAAACCATAACCAGAATTTCTCGCACTAATCAATGGCCACCCATTCATTTGACTAACAAGGTCTTTGATTCATTAAGGTGACACAAAGTGCACGATGATTTCCTGGTATCGTCTTCCTGTGCGCATGCAGAGGAAACAGCGGCTTAATATGCCGTTCATTAAGCTTCTTTCATCACGGCGGCATTAAGAAGGTCCTTAACAGTGCTCCTTTAATTCTGCTCGCTTCAGCATGATTATGGGCTCATGAGCGGAATTGCTAAAACCGAGTGATGAGTGACGGCCACGGATTTACAGCTTTGTAGTCCGAATGGCCCCTCCGGCGTGATAGCGTGACTGCTAAAGGCTAGATCTGTTTTAACATGAGTTATGCAAGACTATGTGAATCTAGATGAAAGGATCAGGGTTTTTTTTTTCATGAATATATTGGATAAATATGAAATAAAATAGATTGAAACAACAAACTTTACAGAGTTTACAGAGAAACAGTGTGATAGTGCATAAATAGGTATATACATGATACTTTAGGGTTATAATAAGCATTGTTGCCTTGCAAGTCCAGGGTCCAGGTTCGATTTATTCATGGTCACACTATCTGGTATCACACAAATGAGGAGAGGTTCGCTTTTGAGTCTGGTGCCTCTCAAGGTTTCTTCCTCATGTGATCTCTGGGAGTTTTTCCTTGCTGCCGTCACCTCTCGCTTGCTCATCATGGATGAATTGATTGAAGCTTTATTTACATCTACATTTAAGCATTTGGCAGACACCCCCTTATCCAGAGTGACTTACATTCTCAATACAATACAATATCTCATTATTACTGTATACATGTGAGCAATTGAGGGTTAAGGGCCTTGCTCAAGGGCCCAACAGAGACAACTTGGTGGTGTGTGGATTCAACCTGGGACGTTCCAAATCATAGTCCAATGTCTTAACAACTGAGCTACCCTTGCTTTATATATACAGTACAGACCAAAAGTTTGGACACACCTTCTCATTCAAAGAGTTTCAATTTGTATTATGGCAAGAAAAAAGCAGCTAAGTAAAGAAAAACGAGTGGCCATCATTACTTTAAGAAATGAAGGTCAGTCAGTCCGAAAAATTGGGAAAACTTTGAAAGTGTCCCCAAGTGCAGTCACAAAAACCATCAAGCGCTACAAAGAAACTGGCTCACATGCAGACCGGCCCAGGAAAGGAAGACCAAGAGTCGCCTCTGCTGCGGAGGATAAGTTCATCCGAGTCACCAGCCTCAGAAATCGCAGGTTAACAGCAGCTCAGATCAGAGAGCAGGTCAATGCCACACAGAGTTCTAGCAGCAGACACGTCTCTAGAACAACTGTTAAGAGGAGACTGTGTGAATCAGGCCTTCATGGTAGAATATCTGCTAGGAAACCACTGCTAAGGACAGGCAACAAGCAGAAGAGACGCGTTTGGACTAAAGAACACAATAAAGAACACAATAAAGAAAACTCTTTGAATGAGAAGGTGTGTCCAAACCTTTGGTCTGTACTGTATATATATTTTTTTACTTTTTTAATTTTTATCCTGAATCTTTATTTCTGTAAAGCTTTGTGACAGTGTTCATTGTTAAAAGCGTTATACAAATAAAATTATATTGAATTAAACACAACGATGCTATTAATTGAAGCTACCTGATTATAAGACGGACGTTCAAGTCAAATTTGTACATGTGGTGAAATTTCTAGTGAATGAAGGCGTAAAACTGAATGACTTTTACAGAAGACTCTGAACAGTACAAAAAAAAAAGGCTGCACTGTACCCTCGTACAGTCCTGACCTCGTTCCAAGCCACATGGTTGGGCTGTTAATGGAGTTCCTGGGAGGCCAGCGTGTCAAACTTAAAACAGGCTCTGAGAAAGCACTAGTGAAACGCTGGTTATACAGTAGGTGCATCTGTGTAGCCGTTCTGTTATTAGGCAGAACCAAAAGTCCCGGTTTGACTTGAATCAAAATGGCAATCAAATGGTACCCATGGTAATCAAAATAACAGCTATTGCATGCAGGTGGTACAAGAAACATCAACACTGGCATATAAACCAATTTAGAAATTAAACCAATCCAGAATTTAAAAATACATTTTTTAAACAGTGGAAAAAAAAATTATTCACTGAACAGGAAGGGACACACTTGCATCAGATGCTGGTTATTTTCTCTTTTAGGTGAACTGTGACATGTAAATTCATGAGCTTCTGGCAAAACTTCCGCTTGTGAGGCAATAGAGAATAAAAATGCAGGAGTGTGCTGACTGGTAAACCAATTGGTAGAGCGGCATATTATTAGGTAGACTCGCGCCAGACTTTTGCCTCAAGGCTTTCTTACTGTTGCTTGCAGCACGTCTTGGGGGAATAGAAGAATATAGATAGTAAAATTCTATTTTTCTTCTGGCTGCCTGCTAGAATTTTATGATCACCAAAGATGGAGGAAAGTTTTCCTCAAATCGGCCCTGCCTACATTACTGCAATGAATACAGGGGAGGAGAAACTTTAATAAAGTAGATGATGATGACATTAAAAAATCAGTCATCTTGTGGCTACATGACCATAACTAAAAAAAACTAAAAAAACTCACAGGGAGTTTTCAATGTTTGAAGCTATTAAGACACACAAGTCTGTCCCTCTCTATGTCAAAAACACATACACAAAACACCATGAGTGTAATTACTGTGGGACCAAACACCTTGCCAAAAATCAATCGTGATACAGAAGAAGCGTAATTACATATAAGAAATAGAAAATCAAATCAAGTAAAGCAGAAATCTCCACAACGAATAAATACGCTGAAACCAAAGCATCAATCTTATTTCCCCGAAGCATCGCAGCGCTAAAATGGCAACGCGAACGTCACGCTCACACAGAACCGTCTCGCTTACAGGATTCTTACAGCCAACTGAGCCTCAGTCAGTCAACTTTACTTCAGGAACTGGACCAGATGTGCTGATACTGATTTCTGTAGGTATTTATTTATTTATTTATTTATTTTTCTCTTTATCTCTCTGCACCAGCTCCTGTTGGGTATGAATGTTCTCTTTCACACATTTCGTTGACCTCCTGTCAACCTTGGCTACTTGTTTAAAGAGGCACTGAGGAGGTACTTCAAACTGTCAGCCATAAAAGCCCAGGCTCCTGGATCTCTGTGTTACTTAATTTCACCTAATAGATCACTTTCACTTCTTTGGCTTAAGCACTTCACACTCGGGCTGAGGGCGTACGCAGCCGGGGCGGCTTCGCTCTGAAGATCTGAAAGCCGATCTGACCGACACGTCCTCCCGCTAATACACCCAGCGAGGAGGAGCGGCCAACGTTACAGGATCACACTTCTGCTTCTCAGCCAATCAGAACGCAGAGATTAGTAGGCTGACTGTCTGCTGATACACATCGCCATTGATGATCATGCACAGACCAAACGGAAAAGAGAAAGCCTACGGTATCAAAGAACACTTTGTAGCATTCTAAGAATCAATCACAATCGTCTGGAGACATCCTTTATTTCTTCATCTTTTGCTTGGGAAAAAAAAAATCCAGACTTTCTTATATGTTTAATGTAGTCTTGAGGAATAGTCCTGGGACTTTTTTGGCTTCCATTTTTGGCAAGTTTTTAGCTCTCATTTTCAGTCCAGTTTCAGGGAATTTTTTTTTTATTATTATTTTTTTTTTATTAAGCCACACAGTGACCTTTAAATCATTCAACTATTAAAAAACCCATCTAACGTAAGGTGCAGATGATGACTGATGATCAGGTGATTAGTCTACTGGTGAGTGGTTGGAACAGACGAGAGGGGAAATGAGGTCGCTGCTGAGGTTGTCACATAAACAATCATTTTTAAATTGTATCTTTATTCATTTGCAGCCTGACGCAGTAAAACATCCCCCCCCTCCCATGTCCCCATTTATTTAATTTAATCTACATAATTTAATTTACTTTAATTGAATTTGAATGTGTGGCTCTAGGCACAGTACTGTACGTGAGCATTAAGCTGAAAGAATCATTATGTATCAAGAACGTGTCACTATTATTTAGACTAAGAAAACCAGAATGATTGTTTCGCACCTGATCATTTATATTATAACCGAATATTGGCATTTGGTTTCAGCCTCTCTGCAGTGTGCTACTGTAGTTAAATGCCATGAATTTAATTAGAACGAAGACAGAGAAATTACACACATTAATAAACTAACTAATACAAAAATTACATGCTAATTAATATGTGATTAATATAAATGTTATTCGACTGAAAAAAGCAGACAAATAAATAAATGTAATATGAAATTACAGAAATAAAAACGGTAATACGCTTGAAAAAAATAAATGTCAAAATAGTCAGACTGAAAGTAATTAAAGCTTCAAAACTGAAGCTTATTATTGGACAAGTTAATAAAGTAGATCTAATAAACCAACCACCGTCGCCACGCTCACGGACATAACGGTCGATAACTTTTCATTCTATTCAATTCCATGATCACAATTAATATATGATCATCTTTTCAGTCCTCATTTATTGAAAACCTGCTTCGACCATAATGTAACCCCTGTTCATTGTTCGATATTTGTGTTTTACGTGCAGTATTGTCATGGCATGTTGTTTATCTGTTTTTTTGTTTTTTTTCGTGCACAAGCAGGCGCGCACTAAGCCGTGGTGCTCTGGTGAGGTTTTCCAGCTCTCGGCCCCCTGCTTCTTATTAAATCAAAGCAGCGGAGGTGAGCAGAGCTGGGAGTCTTTGGGTTACTGTCTGACTGCGTAATGGATGGAAGTATCAGGCGTACACATGGGAGAGACAGTGAGGAAGAGGAAAAAGAGTGGGAGACGCGTGGGCGCGGGGGGGGGGAGGCTGTGAAACGTGAGGATACACATTACTGGAGACGTCTGTCAGACACGGGAGCAGCAGATAGGGTTGGGAGTAAATAACTTCCTTGTGCTCTGGCCCTTTTTGTTTTTTATAATATGGGAAGATCACTATGCTTTGCCGTGCCAGCTCGAGAGGAGAAAGGACAAGAGAGACAAGTGGAGAGAAGAGGAGACTAAAGGAGAAAATGGAGCCAATAAATAGATTGAGTGGAAACATTCTGGACATAAAAGAACATAAAGTGAGGCATGTGGGGGGAAAAAAAAGATAGAACAAACGAGAAGAGGAAAAGAAGTGAGGAGAGAAATGTAGCTAAGAGAAAAGTCAAGAGGAAAGGGAATTAATTGGGGAGAGGAAAATGAAGACAAGTGGAGAGGAGACCGCGGGCGAGAAAGGAAAGGACGAATAAATAGATGGGAGTCGATGTACTGCGAGGAGATGAGATGAGACAAAATGAGACAACAAAAGAAGAGGAGAGATTAGAGATGAAGATGGATGGAGATGAGAGTGAGAGGAAGAAAGGTGAGAGAGACTGTGAAATAAAAAGAGGGAGGGGCAGGGAAAGGATGAAGGAGTGAAATGAGAGGACGCTGCAAAGGATGCATGAGAGCGAGTGAGAGAGAGAGAGAGAGAGAGAGAGAGAGAGAGAGGGAGAGAGGGAGAGAGGGGGAGAGAGTAGGGCAGGGGAGACCAGAGGAGAAAAAAAAGGGAAAATAGTTAGAGATTTTTGATGAAAGAAAGAAAGAGAGAGAGAAGTGGAAAATGAGGGGGTGTTTGGGTGGGGTGAAGTCTGCTTGCCTGTCTTTGTCAGAATGATTATATGATTATGCCTCTGCAAATCTTCTGTTGTTATATTTTAGGCGTTCTCATAAGCCTACATTACGCTTTGACAACACAGTCACATGAACACTATGTAACTTTATTTTTTCCTTCATACCAAAAAATTTAAGTATACACAGCCTAGGATTTATTAATTTTTATTCATTTATTTATTTATTTTTAAATATCAAATCCTATAGAAATACCACATGCCATCAGTAGTCACGGGCGTCATATTAAATATAATTACCCTTCAACAAAGGGCACTCGAGTGTTTTCAAGAAAAATTTAATAATCCTTATTTGAATTTTTTTTTAAATGACAGAGTAAAAAATAATATGAAAGCCAAGATGAGTCAGAGGTCACTCGCTTGCTTGACATATTATATCAGTGGGATATATTATAACATACAGTATACTGGACAAAATGAATGAATACAGACCTCACTCAGACATAACATTAACACAACCACCACCAGGTGAATGGAACAACATTGATCACCAATAAACTGGTGATAGGAACATGGGCACCCAAGAATCGCTTATGCCCATGGGGACCGAAAGCCAGCCCATCAAACTCAATCCCACATAAAAGGCAGCGCAGTCCAAGTCGTTCATTGATAGAAATGCATCCGAAACATCCAGTGACCCACATCAGACAAAGAGCCCAAGGATGTTGACCCGGCCTCTAACATTCCAAGATCCCAATCTGATCGTGCATCCATGAGGGTGCGCCGGACAAACGTCTCATCCACGGAAGCCCGACCATACAACACACCGCACCAAACATTCTGCTGCCAGACACCACAGCGCCCCCTCAGGGGTCTTTTAGAATCGAGTGGGTCCTAAAATCGATTTAATATTACAGGATGGCTGATTGGTGTTTGTTAATGATGTAATGGATCAGCATATACAAAGTACACCACTGAGGCATCCATTATA
Source organism: Clarias macrocephalus (assembly GCA_011419295.1). NCBI lineage: Eukaryota > Metazoa > Chordata > Actinopteri > Siluriformes > Clariidae > Clarias > Clarias macrocephalus. Next base: position 31,611 of record JAAGKR010000468.1, on the reverse strand, counting down.
TATTATTGATGTAGAAATAACCACCAAAAAAAAAAAAAAACAAACAAAAAATCCTATATTTATGTACAGTACATTAAATAAATAATAACATTAAATACAAAGTTACCCTTTAATGAAAATGAATTAAATTCAATTTCTAATGACTTCATTAGAAATAACATTTTTCACAAGCATTATCTTCTCCTGTTCTGATTATGCACCTAAGCCGATGTTGTTCGTTAGCTAATTAATCGAATTAGGATGTGTTACTTTGCAAACAACACCTCCAGCGTTCCTCCGGAGTCACACGCTTGCAAAGCTCGCGAGGCATGAACACCGTAGGTTAATAATATATATTTTAATCATCTGCATTTTGCAATTAAAGTCATCTATCTCCATAAAGATGTGAAATGAATGAAAAAAAAGAAAGAAATGGAAGTTTTCAAAAGGGAGGCAGCTATTTTAAAATGCGTGATCAATTATTCATAAAAGCCACACAACAGCAAGTTATCTGCATTTATTATTTATTCAGGGGCTACAGGTCGACTTTATTGGGGACATGTGACTCCCTGATACATTTGGGGAGGGGAAAAAAAATACCTTTTTTGTCTTCCACTCTTGTGCACACAGAGAGCTGTAAAGACGAAAATCCAGTTACACTGATATGATTATATGCTAATGTAATTAATTGACTCAAATATGGAGCATGATGCATTGACGGATCTAAATTATACTCAAACAGAGCAGGATTCTGGAAAATTGATAAATCTCTAATAAGTGTTGAAACCGTGTCTCCCTTCAGTAGACCTGAATGAACTACTGAACTGAAAAATTCATAACCTTGGTTGCGCTGCGATGCTCGGATTATGTCTCTTGCGTCTGCGAGTGCAAAGCGAAACACACTGCGAGAGAATTTAGGGCTTCGTCCCAAATCGCACAACACACAGAGGTGAACCGGTATAATTCTGGCGCGCTGGTGAAATCGCCTGGGGTAGTAAACACTTCGAGATGCAGGCCAAGTAACTTACATAACTTCAGATCTACTGCATTATCCTATGAGGAAATCTGCTCGGTGCTCCCTGACCTTACAGGAGTAAGTTCCTTTTTATTTCTGTGTCCGTTATTAAGGACCTGCGCTGCTTTGTTGTTGCTCTCATCCGTCAGCATCGGAGTCGGCAGAGCATATCCGAGGCAGATCGACGTAGCCCGTGAAAGCTTATTAGATAAAAAGACGGTGTCGAGGACACATCTGGCCACTTCCAATGTGTGTATTTTCTTCTCCGGCTTGTCAAACACATTAGTTAATAGTGTCATGCAAGCTAAAACACGGAGCAAAAAATATACACACCGAGGCAAACAGACACCCCGGATGACTCACTCTGGCCTGATGTAACCGAGTTTGAAAGACAAAAACACGGACAAACACACAAACACCTCCGGTTAGTCACTCTCCAGCTATCATGAGTCCATATCAGATACAACAACAACAACAACAACAACAACAAAAATAACTGGTATTATACAAATTCCACAATGACCATAAATTGGCGGACTATCATCTTTCGCTAGCTTTTAACCACATTAGAGAACATGTAAATTCTGTAGCAAAGAAAACGCAGCGTAAATGCCACCGGACTTGAATGCATTTCCATCTTATTGACTCTTTCACCCACAACTGTTTGGTTGCAATCGCGTTTTCTATCGCTGATTGTTCCCAACTCTCGTCGTCTGTGACGGTGCAATCTGACTTCTCTTATCTTCTCTTATTTTTATACCCTTTAAAAGGACGCCTGCTACAACTATAAAGATCTAGTCTTCGGTTAAGCTGATTAAAACACACACCACATGATGCACCGTCACATGTAAAGCATGTACGCCAATGGTGCAAATGGTGCTACCACCTCAGTAGCAGGGAAAACCAAAACTAAGTTTGGTCTCTATATCTCATATATACGTGATGTGTGCGAGTTCGTGCGCAAAACCGATAAATAAATAAATAAATGAATGAATGAATAATATATATATATATACAGTATATCCATGGCAACCAGCAGGAATCTGTGGGGTCCAAACGGTATGGCCAGTTCTTCCCAGGTATAAAACTAAAAATCGATAAATGTACACACACAGTTCTGTGATGGAAGGCCAATCGAATCCGTTCTCTTGGCTGAGTAGCGAAAGTGAGTACTACCTATTGATCAATGTCGCTGCAACCTACACTTTATGTGGTTCTGATGGTTTTACCCCAGTGACAAAGAAAAACCTCTGTCTGGGCCTTTATTACTGAGACTGTACAGTAAGTTGACTCGCGAGAGCTCAGAACATCGGGTTATATAGTAGATTGACCCCTGATGTAATACTGTGTTGTATACTGCCTGGCCAAATAAGGCAGACTGGGAGACTTCATTGGACTACTGTACCTTTAGCTTTGATTACGGGGTGCATGAATGAGAATCGTTCCTTATGCTCCCAGAACCACTGTTTTACAATGTAAGTCAAATGCATACTGTAGATGTCATCACCTGTTCATTCAGGGCATCAACTGACTTCATCTTATTGCCACTTCCTGATCATAACACTGTCTCCAGAGGCTTGTACACTATGTGGCATTATGCGGTTCCCTCCATACCCCGAGGCACCAATAACTCTGGAACGTCACAGCGGGACAATCCGGACTCGTCACGCCACATGACCTTTTGACTCCAATCTTTATGCTCCCTAGCAAACTGAAAACTTTCTTCTGATTTGCTTCATTAACAATTTCTTATTCTACTGTAATTCCAATCATTCAAGCCATCTCCCTAGTTGTTTTCTTTGCTTGATGCGGACCCTTCTTTTGAGTTCACTTTGAATATATTTGTTATTTTGGCAATATATTTGCCAACATTTGCCAATATATTTCAGCATAGTGATTCTGTTTTCATTCCCGCTCATTTCATTTGTTTTTCTTCTCTGATTCCTTCTCTGAATTTTAATTCCCAACACCGTGGCAACGCTAGTCAAGCCGTAGGGCTCCGATGTGCCCTAAGCCTTCCCCAGGGCCCCGGAGGTGCAGTCACACTGGGACAGACATCTGCATAACTAAGCCTGGATGCGTGCAGACTGAGCTAATGAAAGAGAAAATCATCTTCTTTCTTCCTCAGTCCGTGGTCTGTCTCCTTCTCTTGCTCTCTATCTCTTTTGCTTTCGGTCACACACTCATCACATTCTGTCTCATTCCGTTTCTTTTAATCTCTTTCTCCGTCTCGTTCCCTGTCTCTGGTGCCTGATTCGGTTTCGCCGCTGACGAGCGGACCCGTCCGTATCAACCTCATCGATCGCAGTGGGCCGGCGACAAAATAAAAGATGCTGTGGGGTCAATTCAGGGAGGGAGACACAGAAACGAGGCAGTAGGCTTAAATCCAATCACTTGCACCATTCCGGGGGGAAAAAAAAATGGCAAAGAAGCACAAGATTTTCAGCCGATTTTGTTGAACCTCTGTCTTCTTGTTACTCTACTTCACCAGAGGAGCAAAATCATGTAAATGACAGGGTTACGGTCGGTGAAAGTTCCTACATGAAAGTTTCTTCTTAAAATCTGTGCACAGCATTCATGTTGCTATGGGCACTCTGCTTAACTTACACCATGAGAAATTACGAGAGGACATTATTAACATTTAGATTTAACCACAGTATTGATTTACACAACTCTCATACAGTACTACAGGGTGGAGCAGGCTAACCCCTAAAGCATCCATGCCTTCGTAGTTTATAGATCTCTCTAGGAAAACCACCTGACTTGTTAGAAGGTCTGGTGATAGGGGCCAAAAGTATGCAGACACCCGACCATCTCACTCATGTGCGGTGCTTCCCCAAATTGTTAGGAGGTCTGGAGATAATACGCTATAAGGCCAAAAGTTTGTGGACATCCAAACATCTGACTTATACCTGGAACTTTTCCCACATTGTTAGAAAGTCTGGAGATAATACGTTGTAAGTCCAAAAGTATGTAGTATGTAGTGTTCCCTTTTTATTCTCGCTACAATTTGGTGCAGGTTAGTTTAGGTCAGTGGGTTAAAGCTCTGGATTACTGATTACAAGGTTGGCGGTTCAAGCCCCAGCTCCACCAGGCTGCCATCATGAGCCCTTGAGCAAGACCCTTAACCCTGTCTGCTCATTATCATGGCTGACCCTGGGCATCCCCCAAACTGGGCTATGTGAAGAAAATATTTGATTGTGCAGTAATGTACTGTAAAGTCTTAGTGTAACATAGTCTAAAGAACACGGTTGTCTCAAAAGTCTTTGGATGCTCCAGTGTTAGAGTTTCCCTTCACTAGAACTGAGACACCCAAACTGAAATCTTTTGTATGCAACAGTATGCAACATGTAACTCCATGTAAAAAAAAAAAAAAGGGGGGGCTTTGGCTGCTAAGCAACACATTCTCTGAATGTGTTTTTACTAGGTTTAAAACCTGGTGCAATAATACAGAATTCTATTGCCGTGGGTGTGCGTACGGTATATCAAAGAATTTACGACAGCTTTGAATGTTCAGTCAATTTGGAAACCCTGATCTGCTTTATGAAATTGTACATTTTTCTCATTATGTGAAAATTTCAATTAAGTGAACTTGATTGCACTCTAATTGCTTGCAGAAACCATTCAGGGTTGTTTTTTGATTTAGCCTTAGTGACATATGGGAGTCTTTGGGACTTAAATGCCATGTCAATTACAGTACTCTTAAACCAAAGGGGGGGAAAAAAATCTCTCCATTAGATTCAGCCTTCAGCTATCAGAGCAGCACATCCTCCTGGTTCACCTCGTTGGTCATTCTGTGCATGCGTATTTTCTGACAGCTCGGTAATCAGAGTGAAAAAATCGGTGCCATTTTCTCGCGTCTATGCAGTGTGACTGTGGCTGGTGTAAACAAGGGTCATGGCATAATAAACACGCCGTCATTTCACATGAGCTGAGATGTCTGGCTGAGTCGGGTACTTGTTCCCTTTATCTCGTCTGGACGAAAAACAGACTCGAAATGAAGAACAGACATTTATTTATTTCTTTTTTAATATGCGTGCATATTGACTGGCTGCATTATCATTTACATGTTTTATTGCGCCAGGGCTGCACGTTATAAACCACATTTAATACAGCTGTTAAGATGATATGCGGTATATTGGGAATGTAATGTGCTGCTTTATGAATATATTAAAAAACAAACTGGTGTACAGATATCATATGGGTAAAGTAAGTACCTGTGTTGCGTCCAGAATGATATTGATTTTAAAATTGGAGCTTTAAATTATATTAAAATAGATCCAATATAAAGTTTAGATCGTGACTGGTATTAAGAAAGTTTATCATCAAGTTCAACATTTAATTCAGTTTGGATCAGAATGACTTTTCAGCCTCCTTTAGGTTTTTTTTTTTTTTTTACATTTTTTAATTTTTGGTTAGAAGCTCATGTTCAGGTCACCTTGGGCTGAGCAAAATGTTAAAGTGCTGAAATGATTAGTTTAAAAAAATCTGCACCTCCTCCATATCCAATCAACACTCCCATGTGCACGCGAACATATGCGCACTCACACACAAACACACACCCACACGAACACAAATATATCATCAGTGGGATTTGAGCCTCCATTTACATCCATATTGTTTTATCGATTACCTTCAGGGAGAAGATAAGATGCAGCGAATGGTCCGAAAAACAAAATCTTAGAAGTGGACTGCAAAAATTTATAGCGAGGTGATGCGATAAAGCCCAACCTCGAACGTGTTTAACATGATGAACAGACAGTACGGATTGCTCATTTAAATCCGCTCAACCTTACATTCTGATAATAAATGTTTCATTCCTATGATTAAAAGAAAATTGGTTATGTGACATTTTGTAATGATCATAATGGTTATTACACAGTAATGCTTATTTCTCCTAATTACCCTAATTAATACCTATATAAATACACTCCCACTTTTAATTTATTATTAAAGCAGGTTCAATCGGTGTCTCACCCTGGCGGCCCAAGCCTCTAAGAATATCATCCCTGATGACTTACGATGTGTAACAGTTTGTAAATCGGACTGAAAACCAGCGCAGTTAAGGAGGCTGGTCTTTTGTAAATGCAGGTTTAACGATACAGGTCTCATGGCTGGAACAGCACAAAAGAGAATTAGGCCACCACTGAGCTACTTTTGTCAGAGCTGTGAATAGGAAAAGCTCCGCCTTTCAAGCTAAAAAAGGTGAAGGGAAAAAAAAATTCCTTTGGGTGTTTCATTTACTGAATTCGAGCTGAGCTGGTGGGGGGGGGGGGGGTCTGTTTAACTTCATTAAGTTGCTCACACCTGGGTATTCAGCCCTGCCGCCAGCTCCTAATGGACCAGCGGTATACGCTAATGCGCATCATTTGCTGTGCACGCGGACAACGCGGATACCAGAGCGCAAACACGCAACATAGTGTAGGGACACAAATGTCTTTATAGATGTTCTTAAAAATAAAGCTTTTAACGCAGACAGTAATTAATCAGCATGGTTAAAATCCAGCGAAGATCGATTTGGCAGCTAGGACTAGGCCTAGTAAAATTTCAGAAATATAAATGTTCAGAGAACTCAAGTGTAAACAAGCTAATATATTACAGGAAGGATGTGATTTTAAACATTCAAGCCTTAAGCCCAAAGTCAGCGAAGAAAAATAGCAGGGCAAAATGTGGAAATTGGAGCAATTCAGCAATGAAAGCAAGAAAAAAAAAAAAAAAAAAAAAGATGGATGACTCAGTCCTGGTCTGGATGCAGTCACGATGCTGACAACATGGTGTAAATCAAGTGAAGGAACGTAATGTAATGTAACGTAACTTAACTTTTGAAACATAAATTCTACCCGAGAGCATTGTGTGGGGGGTTTCTTGTATACGTCTCAGCCTTATATGTCATAAGAAAATAATCAATCTGAACTTGTGCAATAACAGCACATCCTAAAGTGCCTGAAGTGTTTCCCTTCTACTGTATACCACAGCAGTTTGCGCACAGTATTAGACATTTTTATTTAATAATGAACAACATTTTATAATTTTTTTTTCCTTTTACGCATTTAGTGTTACTTTATTGTTGGGGAACAGCTATAAAACAAAAAGTTACTTTTTTCCTTTATGTTATGTTATGATTCTTCTGTCATATTTCCTACAGATTAAACAGTTCAGAGCGTGCAGAGACACCTCAAACATGACGATAAATGTGGAACCTCAGCTTACGAATGCACCGCCTTCAGAACGAAAATTTTGCAAGACATTTGCTTCGGCATGTTTAACATTTTTGCTATACGAGCCGAACGGCGGCTAAATTGCGTGAGCGTCCGGGAGCCGGAAAAAACTTGTTTCTGTCAGTAGAAAGCCAAGCAAAGTGAGTTTTTTTTTTTTTTTGCATTTTTTTTTCATGAAAAAAGATTAACATGTCTTTTCTAAATGTTTTGATTGTTTTTATATACAAAAACAATATTATTATAGTGATGGAAATTGCTAATATTGGTAATATTTTGGCGTGATTGGAACGGATTATCTGTATTTACATTATTTCCTGCGTATAAGCATTTCACAATCGGAATTTCCACCCTTATTTTGATCAAATGCTTTGAGCATGTATATACTATAAATGCATCGTATTAGCTCAGAGTCCATGCCATCCAATGTAAACAAAGCTAATGTCAGGACTATCACTACATAGAGAGACCTAATCATAGAGTCATATATCATAGAGCCTTTGCATTATTTATGAATATTAAACTTATTCCAGTCTCCCTACACATTACAGGGCAATTGCATCATGTCTAATGACACCTCCGTCTCTCTATTTCTCTTTTCACATTCACAGCCTTTTTTTTTTTTTCACAGGAAAACATGCCCATAGGCATCCAACCACAGCAGAAAATAAACCTGCCATTTCTGGAAGGTGAGTTTGGCGAGCGGAGACAAACAAACAAGCTCGGTTTCCCCAGAGGTCCGTGGGATGCACGTGACTCGCGCTCCACCTGCTTCACATACTGACATGACATTGTGACAGCTAAAGACGACCCCTGTGCCTCCCAACACTGTTTGGGAAAATTAGTCATGCCCAAGCAGGAGACACCCAAACTGACTTGAACACATGTGAGCAGGACAGGAACTGCAGGACGGATTAGACCATCCATCACTCCTCAGGAGCCCAGCAAGACAAGAACAAGAAAGGGATGTGAGGGATTACATGCTGCTCAATCACACACGGGTCGGGTCCTGACGCACAAGCCTCGATGGCAAGTTTATAATCTTATAGACATATGGAGTTAGACGCATTTTCCTCAGCATGTGATAGTTCTCGTTACTCACAATGAGCTTGCGGTTTTAAGCAAAACGCTTTGGGGTTACAAACGCACTCCTGATTGAATCTTGCTTTGCAGATTTGTTAGGAAACAGTGGCGCATCCTTCACAAACATGTTAAAGTAATTACTGAAATGAATTTTAAAAAAAAAGGCATGTATTGACAAGGATTTATATTATAGAAAAAAAGGCATTTCTAATATCCCTTTTATAATATTTGGATATTCTTTTGGGAAAAAAAAAATTGTCTCTCCGTGCCTGGTGTGTTTCTACCGGATAAAATTCCAGTCCGAAGATATGCAGGTGAGACTAATTGGCGTTCCCAAAGATGGCATAGTGGCTTCGTAGTTAGCACTGTCTGCTCGCAGCTCAAGAGTCAAGCGTTCGATACCCGCCTCGGTCTGTGTGCGTGGAGTTCGCATGACCTGACCTGTGCGTGGATGGTTTCCTCTGGATACTCCGGTTCCCCCACCACAGTCCAAAGAAATGCAGATTAGGCTAATTAGCCTTTCCAAATTGCCCGTACTATGCTATTTGAATGAGTGTGTGAGTGTGTGCCCTGCGATAGATTGGCACCCTGTCCAGCGTGTACCCCGCCTTGTGCCCTACGTCTCCTGGGTTAGGCTCCAGGCCTCCCGGTGCCCCTGTGTACAGGATGATGAGATGTGATGAGGTGAATACGTTTGAATGATGCAGCATGGCCAATGTCTAGAAATAAAAGTCATATTAATAAACTTTTTTGTAATAGATCAAATATTTTGTGTATTTTGAAAATGTGCCGAACAAATCTGTATGAAAAGATTCAGTAATAAAACGTATCCAAATCACAGGAATTTATTCATTTTCTCTGCAAGAATTGCTAGAAATAATACATTTATTTAATTTATTTTACTCATCATGGCCAATAAATGCAGATTTACTGTATGCAGGGGAAAAAAAGACTCAGCCATCACAGACAGTTTTACAGCATGCAGAAAAAGGATTCTGACCTTGTGTAGCTTTTATGGATATTACTGTATGTGTGTTTGACTGAAATAAATCAAGCATGTAATGTATTTGCTTCTTTTTAATTAGTTTAACCTAAAAATACAATTTTACCATTATTTACTATTATTTTCAGTACAAATCAAAAAAAAAAGAAAAAGAAAAACTCAACAACAACAAAACAAAACATCAAGGATCTCATAAATCTATCATAAAACAACAGTCAAAATTCTGTGACGTATCACCAGATCTCACCTGAACACATTGCGATCATCAAAAAAAACTGTCCTGTGTTCAACCCAGGAACTTTGTCCACAGCCTTTCCCATCCTGAACATCCTTTTAACGCTCTGAGAACGGTTTCATTTCGGTCTTGTACAGTGCATCTGCACACTGTAATGTTCACTTTTGCGTCTGGTTTTTCTCAACGTTTCCTCCTCGTGTCATCACAGGGAGTTTTTTTTTTTTTTTTTTCCTGGCCACTGTTGCCCCTGGCTTGCACACAGGGGATCGAAATCTACCTCCAGATTTCCATAAAAGCGGCTTTGTTGCTATTGTTAAATGCATTGTACAAATAAAAAAAAATAATAAAATAAAAGAGGACACATCTGTTGCTCTGTGGGCGGAGCTTCGAATAGGGAGACTCTGGAAATCTTGTATCATCATCACACACCCTTTTTTTTTTTTTTTTTTTTTGAAATCTCCCTATACTTAAATCTATTTTTCCAGCTGCCCAGAATAAATTATGGACAAAGATGTGATCTGTAACTCCGAACACATGAATCGGCATCTATTGGCCTATTCATGAAGAAGCGGTCACATGGCTGCCTAAATGTAATCTGGTTCCATATTTAGCGTGCTGCACTCCTCGCCAGTCCCTCTTCGACTATGTTTCTGGTCAAATGTCAGGAAACCCGATCCCTGTCCTTAAGCACTTTCATCTCCCGCAGCAGCAACAGACACTTAGCAACACGACCAAAACAACATCACATGCCACCGAGTCGCAGACAGCCATGCGTCTTCCTGTCAACACCTTCCGCGGGAGTCGCTCGGACCTCACCTCCGTCCCTCAAGGGCGCTTGCTGATAAAAGACCTTTCCTAATCAGTGCCCGGTTCGCTTCCATAAACCCATCAGAGTGTTTCCTCTACCGTGCCTGAGCAAGCAGGTGTTTGCCTCTCGAGCGTGTCGGCTCAAAACGAGCCATGGAGAAAACATTCTCTTCACGTCACAGGTAGCGCTTCCTGGGCCTCTTTTTTTTTTTTCTTCATTTTTTTTTTCCCATCTTGCAGGCATGAAACACAGATTAGCAGCGTTAGAGAAGCCGTGTAACGCTTGTTATGCCAAGTGCTTCTGTTCAAATGAAGTGGTCTTAAGTCATCAAGGAATAAATCCTCGCCGCCAGTTCCCAATCAAACAGTCTTTAGTAAAGAGCTCGTGATTACTGAAAGAGTTGAATGAAGCAGATGTGAAAATATATAATGAAGCTCATGATCCGAATTCACATTTCCTTCATTTCAGACGCACCATATTTTTCCGTGCGGCAAAACATACCGTGTTGAGCTGCAACGTCTCTGGTGCTTGTTTGGGGAGACGTGGAATGTGTGTGGGGTGTGTGAGAAATGTTCTCGAATGGATGGGTGTCTCATGTTGAGATGGTGGCGCTCCTGAAACCTGGAATACAGCCAGTCCCATAACAGGACACAGTTGCACACACTTACTGTACAGTATGTTCACACACTCATTGACACCTTGGGGAAAGTTGGAGTGGCCAATTCATCTACTGGAATGGATCGGAGGAGAGCTTGGAGCAAACCGGAGAACCCAGGAATGCAGTGGTCCGTGACATCATCCACTTTCTCCAAATTTTTTCCCCAACTTGGTCATTCAGTTTCCTAAACTCTAGCTTGTCCTTCATTCTTACATAACAGCTACTGAGTGGTGACAGCAGGGCAAATCTACTTCTTCTAGGATACTTGAAGCCAACCGATTGAAATTTGTACAAAAGCTGCTCCATCACATGGTGGTATAGCACACTCAGAGGAAAGCTGCCCTTTCCCACATATGCGGCCACGTGATTGGCTAGTGTTGCTTTATCTGACCTGGCAGATGGTACAGTATACCATCCCTCCAATTCAAAGAGCACAGCGTCTTGCCTCCTGGCCATGGATAGATGTGGAATTTCCAAGACTCAAACACAACACCTTTTGTTGTGGCACTCACTGCGGTGTTAAATAAGATGGGGTATGTTCCACTCGCTCGTTCTTTGACATCGAGTCCAACTCATTGAACCAGCCTGTTCTGCTTCAATCCATCACGCTGGACTGGAATAACACCGGTGCAGGTGAAAAGTGCTTAGTCCAGAGAAGAGCTGAAGAATCGCTGAGACGGCCGGCTTTCGGGAACACTCAGCTCACCTTTCCTCGTCCGTATCAGCAGCTGCGCCCTTCTGTCTGACTGTGCATGCTGATATTACCGATCTGTTTCTTTTTTTTTTTTTTTTTTTCATTTTTTTATTTTACATGCAAGGCCACGAACGCAGAAATTTGAAAGCAAAGCAGACAGACGGCGTTCTCATCTGACCCGAAACAGATGGAGCGCCTGGCGAACACTTGCGTCGCATATTCGCAGAGCTGTGTTAACACAAAGCACGAGCATCTTGATACACGCTAAACTGCAATATGCTCATATGTTTGGAGAGTTACAGCGCTAATATAGGCTTTTATTTGTCAAAGAAAAAAGATGTTGACCGCGAAAATAAACACACAAATAAACACAGATAATCCTTTACAGACGGGTAACACGTGCGGCCGGGCTATAAACGGGATGCCGAGTTGATTCCTGTCCAGTGTTGCTCGCATTTGAAACCTTGCAGTGCGGAGGTTTGCCGTCTATAGACGTGCCGGTTGTGATTCCCACCGAGCCCATCTACAGTATATCTCACACGGGCATAAAACGCTCTGGGGTAATGTATGCGTCACCATTCAAGGCCACGGCAGAGGTAATGGCAATCCACTGGCTTCAATTGTCTTCCCCCAGACCTGACTGATATATGCAGGGGTCATCCTGACCCACGCCATAAATCTTGATTTCACTTAAACAACGAGGAGGAGATGCAGCAAGGGCAGACCATATTAAGACTCTTTGTAAGGGACCAGCTGGCTGGTAGAGTCTGTGCTAAACCGAGGTTAGCGGGGCTCATCTAACACAACGTAATTGATAGCCTGGGCTGGAATGACCGGCTTTCTTTGGTGCATTTATGAGACTTCCTGAATTACCGGGGTCATTTGTACACCGCTGCAATGTCACCCAGGTCGTGATTGCTGTGGAGAAGCAGCGGTAGAAACAGATAAAAGCTGCACATTATTGTTGATGCCAAGTCTGTGATACATTGATTTTTCACAACAGCAGCAGGAAACCCAGCGTACAACATCTGTGCAATGAGGAGCTCAAGGACGGCTGACCTCTGGCATGCGGGTCAATCTATTTTTCACTCAATAACACTGGAGGACCAGGCTGTAATGTAAAGTGCTGCTTTTTTTTTTTCTCCGTTAGATGATTGCTAAGAAGGATTGCTTTTGATGCCGAAAGACAGGAGCTGATTGAAGTGTATTTGATCTTGTAATGAATACAAGCCTCTGATGCACCAGACTGATGTCTCAGCTCATATATGGATATATTTTTTTCATAATTTCTACAAACAACAGAAACCTTTGTGCACGGCAATTAATTTCGACATTTCAAACGGAAGACCGTGAGAATCATGTCCTGGTGGCTGCGTACCGTTATAATAACTGCATCGGAGTGCAACACACAACATACAGGTTTTTTTTTCTGTCATTAATCCTGGTGAAAACAATGATTTTGATATCTGCGCTGTGCTTTATGAAAATGATTTACTTGTAGTGTGTCGGATTGGAAAGAGCTATGACTCAGAGACGTCCAAGGCTGACCGAACAATGCAGATGAGTTCAGGGTAATTATACACAGAAAAGGAAAATTCTTTCTAACAGTTTGGGGGCACAGTTCATTTAACAAACACTTGCCTGTAGGTAGGTTATTTACACTTACAGATTTTTTCTGTCAATGGTTTGAAAATGGTGAATCTGAAGAGGGATAAAGACATTTTAAATGACTCTCTCTCACTCACTCATTGTCTGTACCGCTTTATCCTGTATTCAGGGTCGCGGGGTGCCTGGAGACTATCCCAAGGAGACTTAGGGCATGAGGTGGGCTACATCCTGGACAGGGTGCCGATCCATCACAGGGCACACACACATACTGTACACACACTCTCAGACTACAGGCAATTTGGGAACGCCAATTAGCCTAATCTGCATGTTTTTGGACTGTGGGAGGAAACCCGACGAAACCCACCAAGCACGGGAAGAACATGCAAACTCCATGCACACAGAGACGGGAATCGAGCCTGGCCGGGAACCGAACCCGGACCCTGGAGGTGCAATGTGACTAACCATCCATAGCCAAAGTGCATGTCAGAGGTCAAATCAAAGGCAGACAGAACCAAACAAGGACAATGCACGGGGGTCAAAAACCAGAACACGTTTGGATCCAAATCAGGAAAATGATGCTTAGAATCGCAAGACAGATGCTACAGAGACTTTGCAGGGAGACATTTGGCACAGGGGGGAATAAATAGAAAAGGTAATCAAGGGATGAACTCAGAACACATGGACGCTATCGGGAAGAAAGACCAATGACAGAACAGAGACGGAGCCAAGACTCGGGTCTAAATAAAGGCACATGTCAAGGTAAATGAAAAGCAAGAAAGTGCTGGGAAATGTGCTGTGAAGAGGAGGAATTCATGACACATTTCAACAGCATGAATTTCACCCCAGTGCTTTTGCCACCTCTGGCTTGATCAACAATAAGAAAGTCAAAAATGTAATGGGAAGACATAATAGATTTTTTTTTTCAATATGTTAGTTAGGTATAGAATAGGTCTAATGCTCCTTAGTTATTATTATGCCTACTGATTAACATATCACGTCTAGGAAAACCTTGCTTGAAAACTGCATGAATCAGTACAGCATTGCTTTCCCCAGCTTTCTCTTCACATCTCTGCTGCAAACATAATAATCTCCTGTTCTTCCACCACCTAGTGCTTGTCTAATTTCTATTTGCTTATAAGTGTAGACCGACTTGATCAGACAGTGTATCAATCATCCAACCTTGCTTCAATATCAATCAATCTCATAAAAATCAATCGCATCAAAATATGATCAATGACTTTGATGTAGTTAGATTTCACATTGTTTCATAAGAACAAAACTCATAAATGAGCTTAACTTTATTTGAATTCCTCACACCTTTTTGTGCAAACACTTACAAGTTTGTACAAATGTAATGTATGAAAGCATTGGCTGCCTAGCCGTCATGTGTCCTTAATGCGAATGGAAAGAGAAGAAAACGCAACATGCTGTAGTAATGAACTGTTTTTGCTCTCAGCACTCAATTATACCTGAATCCAGCAGAACTCTGGCGTTTGTCTGAGGACATGAGCCTGGATGTGAGATCTAATACATCTGGCATCATCTTGGACACATCATGGTTAGAAATAGAAGGAGATATTTGGGATTTTATCACCTGTTAATGGGGCAGACAGAAAAATGACTGCTGTAGGTATGGGAAAGTGGGTAACTAGGCTGTTTCCTTGTTTCCTAGGCCGTATGAATTATTTGCAGTTAGCACAGATAATAATAAAATATTAAGGATGCTGTGATGTGTGTATGCATGAGATGTGATTTTGGATTCAGTATATATATAGGCATATATTGGCATGTACAGAGTGATATATATGCTTATAATACTGTACAGAAGTGTTGAGCTACACCCGATTTCTTCATCTTTTGTTTCCAAAAAGCCAGACTTTCTTGTAATGTTAATGTAGTCCTGAGGAAAAAATTCCAGGCTTCCTGGAGGCTCAAAACTTGCACAGTATACATACACATACAGTACTATATGGGGAAAAAAAAAAGAAGTAGCCGGTCAAACCTGTTAATTATTGAATTCAGGAGTTTCAATCCCCAGTGAAGGGCTGAATCTTCATGCTTCAGCATACTGTACCAGACATCTTGGACAATGCTATGCTTCCAACTTTGTGGCACAAGTTTAAGGAAGGCCCTTTTCTATTCCAACAACGAAGCAAGGACTATAAAGACATGGTTTGATGAGTTCGGTGTGGAAGAACTTGACTGGCCCAAACACAGAGCCCTGACCTCAACCGCATCGAGCACCTTTGGGATGAACTGGAAACGAGATCGCGAGATCAGTGCCTGACCTCATAAATGCTCTACAGAATGAACGGACATGAATCCACACAAAAACACTCCAAAAAATCCTGTGGACAGCCTTCCAAGAAAAGTGGAAGTGGTTATAGCTGCGAAAACCCATATTGAAGTGAAGTACAGTATACATGTATGTATTTGGATAGAAAGTCATTGCAAGTGTATACTGTAGGAATGTACAATATGCTCACATACAGTACACCCACACACACACACACACAGCCTGTCAGACGCTTAACTCCTTCTTCTTCTTCATTTCACACATCATTTGCAAAGTCAATAAAGTAGAAATCATAGGGATTGTTGTGATTACAGTGTGTAAAGCCTAAAACACAGAAGATCCACAAGCTTTCTCAATAAGCATGGTGTGACTAAGTCCCTCGGTGATCCTGTGCAAACATTATCCACGTGTTCACTATGCCCTCGAGATGGATCACAACAAGTGTAATATCAAATTAAGCGTCAGCAACACCTCCGTACTTTCACTCTCAAGAATCCAGCAATTCATACGGCATTTAATAGCTGCAGTGTGGCGCCTGAACCACGCTGCAGACAAGGACGTCTCATCGAAGCCAATGAATATGTTTCTCCTTTCACATGAGAATATGATGAACAAATACAGGATGATTACTCATGCTTTTCTTTTTTCTCTTAACTTCATGCTTTAAATCGTGCAATTCATTCGACAGATTAGGCTCGATTCTAAGTAAATAAGCAGAAATGATTTGCCTGTAGAATAAGACAATTATCAAGTTGAAATGGAAACAAACACCTAGAAATAAATTTAGTCATATTATATTTGTTTTGTATCTCCTGATTAGGTATCCATCCATCTCATAATGAGAAATGTAACATCACTCTCTACAGTATATAAGTCAATAAGATACATTTACAAACTATATTTCCATACATGAAATATATGTTTTCAATCAAACACAAAACATCTGCCGATATGAACCAAATCTGTATTCGTTTTATATTCCGTGTTATGCCTGAATTATTTGCCGCCGAAAAAGCCAGTAAGCTTTTCAGTGCTCCCTATGTTTACTCATAACTGCATACTGTATGGAGAAAGACCCCAACATCGCATGAGCAGTCAATATCTGCACACAAAGCCGTTTAGGGATGTGGTTTATAGAAAATGCTGCTTGAAAGATCACACACACGCTTGTCAGAATCTTTTAACCGGGACTTATGTGCTTTGCGTAAATCTACCGATCAGACAGATCGTGCGAGGTTTAAATCTTCGCCTCGTTCTAAGGGCAGCCTGCCTTTGCTCTCCTGCAGGTATGGAGAACATCAGGATTTACTAACCTGATAACTGTAAACATCGCTGTCCAAACCTGAGTAAGAACAGATTGTTGAAGAAAGTGTGGATCTCAGGGAGGTGTACATCCTTGGGAGAAAGTTGTTCATTGTCTGTTTGATTGCCTGCCTGAAGTGTTCTACGGTAGCTGTGGATAAAATCTTTATAGAGATCTGTTATGTATTTAAAAACGCTGTATGATACTGGCGACGCTCAGCCCAAAGATTTTCATCATGAACTCATAACTCATGTGATTATTCGACTTGGCCCAGCTTATTAGATCTGCTTCTCAGTTCCATCCCTGTGCGTAATATAAGTGTAAAGCCCATACTGGTTGATCTGAGCGCGAAGCACGCTGTGAAGTCACAGCTCACATACACTTAGCAGATGTGGTTACAACCGGATGTCAAGCTCACTGATGTAAATGATTTGCCTCTCTTACATGACGATAACGGAACTGAAACTGCAGCACATTTTCACTGCAAGACAGATACACGGCTGCATGATCAGAACAGACCAGCCATCTTTAGTGGATTCTGAGAATCTTCACACATCAAGAAAATGGAAATCTGGATTTAAAGCGGCGTTGCGCTAGAGCTGAATCAAACAGTCTAATTATCCAGAAAAAGTCTCACTTGAGTTCAGGTACAACAGACAAACAGGACTCGCGTCCACTGGAAGCTCTCCCAATAAGACGAATCAGCTGCATGCGTTCCTTTCAGGTCACCTTGTTTAGAGGTATCGTCGCAGCGGATGGATGATGCCTGAAATGTTGGACCGCTTTTAGCTTTCACTATGCATACATTCTCTTTGGCATGGTTTCGACTACTTTATGCAACATAACAGCGTTTTTTTTTTGTTTGTTTTGTTTTCAACCTAGAGTTGCATACATTTTGGGCCAAGCTGTGCTGATGACAGGAGAGTCGAACCACTCTGTAGAGACTTTCAATAGTTTTAAGGTCAGGACTTTGTGGTGGAAAATTCTTGTGTGAAATTGCTTCCACGGAACCACTCTGTTGTCATTTTTTTGCCATTGAATCTTTACATAGTCATCCCGGAATATGCCCATGCCATCAGACAAGAAAGGATCCATGGATAATAAGACCTGATCATTCAGTACAACTTCTTTTTTTATTGCCACATCACATTGCTGAGCCTAGACCTGACCTACTGAAGCAAACCCAGATGATAGCACCGCCTCCAGAAGCTTGTACAGTGGCCACTATGCATTATGGGTGCATCACCACATCTTACCCTGAAGTGCCCATCACTCTGGAATTGGGTCAATCTGAACTCATCAGACCGCACGATCTTTTTCCGTTGCTCCAAAGCCTTTTATGCGCTCTAGCAAACTGAAGCCTTTTGTTCTGATTAGTCTCACTAACAAGTGGTTTTCTTATGATCACACAGCTGTTTAGTCCAAACCCTCTGAGTTCTCATCACATAGAAATGCTCCTCGTTTCACTATTAAACCCGTCGGCGATTTCTACCGTGTGCGATGCAACGTTTAAGTGATCTCCAATCCCAGTCATTTGTGATTCTCAACCACATTCATTTTGACAAGCTGACAGTTCAGCACCATCCTTCAATGTTTTCTAAATCATCTAGACTATCCATAACCCGATTGTACTTGATTTCACATCAATATCCTTAATTGTTTTCTTTGCTTGACGCAGGCTAATAATTCGATTGCTCTGATGCAACATAGTAACTTCTTTATCGACAACCACTTCCTTGTTCGGACAATCAGCCCAGACAGGCAAAGGCAAAACATAACTGAAAAAGAGATAAGATGGGGATACATGATGGGAAGATGATGGTGAAAGACAGGAGGTTGGAAGATGTTGAGTTCTCTGTCTTTTACAGGAACTTTAACTTTGTAATTGTAACTTTATAAAAACTTCAGACTTTTGTCTTAACCCTTGGAGCTCGCTGAGGTGCGACATGGTTAGTAAGGGCTCGTGAGCAATTGCTGATCGAATAAAATATGTACTTGAGCACAGTCAATTACTGGTAGTGATTTTCTCACTTAGCAGATGAATTTCCACCACAGAGGTAAATTATGTCACGCTATACTTTGCACAAGAAACTGCCCTTAAATTATACACCCTTTAATGCATTCTTGTGACGTGCAATATTTTCAACCGGCATTAGCACACACGCTGCTTGCTTTCTATCCCACTTGTTACTTTGCTAATTAATCCGAATGTCTCTTTAGTTTAGAAGATATCAAATGCGATGAAAAGGTACGTGGTGCTATAAACTGCAGCGCCAAGGAACATCCATCAGAAGTTTGTTATATTAGCAACGGGAAATTAGCAGGAAGAAGGTAGTGGGGGAGGGGGGGGGGTCATGAGAGCTATTTAAAGTTTGAAAGCTAACATTTGTACAATAATTATTAATGACCTTATGAAAAAAAAAAAAACACTCCCCTGGGTGGAAGGCGAGGAATAATTACGGCAGGGTCGGCAAGAAATGGGTGGAGAACAGACCATATATCTACGCGAGCGGAGGAGCAAATTTCAATCAGGCCCGTCTCATCAGGGACGGAGAGTAAAACCAGCCGTGAATATTTCTTTCCTTGTGTAGTTGGTTATTTTCGAACCTGCACATCTTGATGAGTTTTACAATTGTGGGCTGCTGCAGTTCTGTAAAATGTCAATCTCGATGACACATTATAATTACAAAGCAATTGCCCTTAAAGATACATGTTACAGCAAAAAAAAAAAAAAAAAAAGATCAAATAAACACCAAGTCAAATAAACACTACATTCTCGTGAAAGAAAGAAAAAGAAGAAGAAGAAAAAAAAAAAAACCTCGCTTGGCGTATATTTACAGCACACCCAGAGATCTACAAAGTGCCTTTCAATGAGGTAAATATTTCATGAGGCCCTAAAATATGTGGCTTTTGGCTTTTCATTTGACTCTGTGTAGCTGGCTAATGTGAATTAGTTCAAGTACTGCTGAGGGACAGATCGCAGGCATCTGATCATCTGCATCCTGTCAGAAACGTTACCCAATATGCGCTGGTTGAGAAAAACTGGATGCCTTTTTCCGCACGCACAAACAGGACATGACCACCAACATGAATATGCACTCAGCACATGGCTTTATAGCGCATTACACCGCAGCACATTCGCGAATCTGATTGGTCCGAATCGGAGCGTCGATTCATTTGCTTAAACAGCCAGTTGGACAATAATTCTGAATTATACTGTATTATGAGCACTCGTTCGAAATTAACAGCATTTTACAGTAACAACACGGACGGGACTTACTGGATACAGCGGATGCTTCATAATCATGAACAGATTCCTAAAAAGTGTGCTGCTATTTAACAAAGGAAAACGCAATGCAAAGTTTTTGTTGTTGTTGTCGGTGGCGGCGTCTCCACTGGCAGCGCTTTGTTAAAAGTTTTCCATCATGGGAAACTTTTGAGACAAAGGCGTTTGTTCTCCGTATTGTGCGGAGACCTTATTAGCATTGACCCGGTTATATGCAATAACAAGAATTAACTTGTCTCATGAATGTAAATATAAATACAAGGGCCGTACTGATGTATTTATTTATTTATTTATTTTATTTTATTTTTTTTATTAAATGACGTGTCGGTCACATCGCATCTGTTGGTAGAGTCCTGTTCCTCCCTGATTGAGTTGTTGACAAAGGAGGGGTGCAGAATGTTTATAGGGATGACACCATTGACAATGTGCACGGATAGGAGAAGAGGTTTAAAGAAGCATTAAAGACAAAACCACGCAGTGGGAGACCACCAACTGCGGCAAAGAAGATTTTCGAGAGTTGTGTTCGACGATGGCACAAACGCACAGATTGCATTGATTTGAACGACCGGTGTCAGTTTGTCAGTTACTTTTTAATACTGCATTTGTATGAATGGATCAAAACATATTTTTATTTAATGTCATGCTTTAATAAATAAAAAAAATGTGAGAAAAAAAAAACAACAAAAAAAAAAACACTTGGGAATGTTTCCTTATCGGAAAATGATGGTGCCACTGATGGTCCCAGTAGGTCTGTTTCACATCGGGCCACGTTACCGCTGACCCTCTGTGGATTATTTTCCTTTAGGAGACCCATCTGTCATGTTCAGTTCCATAGCAAACATCAAAACGTCAAGCGCTTAAACTTTAACGCATGAAATTACAAGCTTAATGGAGTCGCTTTTCCGACTACTACGGGGGAACCTCTCTTCCCGCCACCGAGCCGCGCGGAGGGGGCGTGCGATTGCGCGAGTCGAGGCGAGAACACGGCTTTAAGTGGTGTTCCGTGTCAGACAAGCTTTTGATGTGTTCATTGAAGCTTAATCTGCAGTGTCGTTTTATGAGCGCAGAGAGAGCGCTTAATCCTCCGACTAGCACATGTGTACACTATTCGCTGCCTCTGATGTGTTATTACAGTTTATGACGCAACTGTGAAAAATCTGTACCGCAGCTTCATCCATCTGATACAAATCATGTGTTAATTATCAAACCATGACCTCTGAGGGGTATTATACAGCTAAACAGGCAACCGTAAAAAACAGGCAAGCGAGAGAGATTCTGGGAAAACGGTGAGAATCAAGCGATGGTCCGATTCAGAGTGGGAATCCGGTGTTGTCGCCTCCTAGCAGGCGTTTTGATCCTTTTACACCGCAGTGACCTTTGAGCTCATTTACGTTGTTTGATCTTAGGTACAAAATTGCTTTTTTCCTTAGTGGATATGAAATACAGCTTTAAAAACAAGAACTATAATTAAGCTGGACAGGATATATTGGTGGGGGCAAGTTAGAAAAATCAATCAATCAATAAATAAATGAATAAGGCCATGTGTGTTTCTGAACAGTCTGAGGACATTTTAATGCAATCATAGTCAAATTACCGCTGCAACCTGCTGAGCTCAAATGCAGCATTAATAAATTGGTAATGGAGCTCAACATTACTCATTTCTCACTGCGGGCTCCTCGTCATTTAACGAATTATATCTGATTCGCATCTTATTATTTTAAGTAGCCAATCTGGCCTTCATGCTGGCACATGCCCGACCTCCATATAACGTCCATACTTTCGTCTCTGCATGAGTGACTCTTTCTCAAGTTTTTGCAGAAGGTGAGATCATCTGAATGAAGTTATCACCTTTGTAGTCATAACGATGTTTTTTATTTTTATTTTGTCTCAATCTCGACCTAAAGCAGCGGTTTAACGAAGTAATAAAACCCGACTTTAGAGAAGCTGTTTCACTGCACTCAATTAAACAGACTATAAAT
Organism: Clarias macrocephalus; assembly: GCA_011419295.1. Taxonomy (NCBI): domain Eukaryota; kingdom Metazoa; phylum Chordata; class Actinopteri; order Siluriformes; family Clariidae; genus Clarias; species Clarias macrocephalus. The sequence continues at coordinate 9,449 of JAAGKR010000468.1, read as the reverse complement.
ATCTCCGAACTAGAGACACGTCAGGCTGTTTAAAAGCCGTCTCTGTGTAAACCGAAACACTTCTTTTTTCTGTTGTTGTTGTTGTTGTTGTTGTTGTTTTTCTTAATGGAAACCTTCATCTTTTGAAAAGATATTTGGATGTAACATTAGGTGAAATTACAGGCTGATTCCATCATTGTGAATATCGTACCGCACTTACGTCTAGAGCCGAGAAACCTTCCTTCATTACACTTTTAAAGCTTTCCGTGCTTTTCAGGACCCCAAAACCGTTACCCCCCCCCCCCCAACCTAAATCAAGCCATTAATGAAATCCATGCAAATGGATAAAGTATGCCCAACTATTAAGCCATGTTAATGAGCTAAGGGTGTCTCGCTTAAAGGATCGTTCTGGCAGTATTTTTCTGAGACAAAAGCATCAGTAAGCTGCAAAGAATGAGGCTTATACAACATGCTTAGAGGAGACAATCTTATCACACCGCAGCTGTCAGGATTATGGGACAGATCGAGCCCACCTCGAGAGCTGTTAATAAACCCAGACTCTCTCAATTAGGATCTGTTTCTACACAGGCAGGTATGAGAGGTAGGAGGTCGACATGGAGACGGGAACGCAGCGTTTTTTTTCCCCCCTTGCAAACCTCTAATAAATCTAGACGGAACCCGAAGAGAGAAAACGCTGTCAACAGAAATGAAAACTTAATGCCATCTGTGGTTTTTCCTTTTGTGCCAGAGAAATGTTTTAACTGCCGAGATATACCGCCTTCTTTGCGGGTCATTTAAATCGAATGTACGTCAGACTGCCACTTTTCCTCTCTCGTTGCCTCAGGCAAGAAAAGTCATTAAATCAAGAACCCTATTACAAAAGTACGCGGTATTTGTGTTGCTCATGAGCAACACGACGTTATTCAGGCTGTAAGGATGGGAAGGTCTGGAGAAGCAGAATCGATTAAAAGACACGTGGACTGGCCTGGATGGATGTCTGAAGTTCCCTCACATGCCGAAATGAACTCGGTGCATTCTGCACTCTGGTGTTTCTGTTTTTTTTTGTTGTTTTTTTTTTTCCCACCCGGTGATGGGCGGAAAATGCAAATGCAATTAAGAGAGCTGTTGCTTTCCATCCTGTACAGTACTTAACATCTTCCCAGCTCTCGAAAGGCATCCGTGCTACTTTGGTTAATAATCGAGCCGTGCTTGCTATCGAATGCGGAATCACGAATGTTGTGGGTGCTTCATGAGGGAGAAAGAGAAAATCAGGCAAATAAGAGGGATCTTAGCGCGCTAACCCGATTTGACCTGACGCATGTGCTTGGGAGCAAGGAACTGTACTAAAGAGGCTTTCAGAGCGGAACAGGCCCTCTACTGTGACTGCACACTTTATTTATTCACTTACCTCGCTGGTTTAATGGAAATATAAAAGGCCAGATTGATTAGTGTTTTAAGATTCAGCAGTTAATAGATTAAAAGCCCATGCGAGAGCCAGAGAGAACAGTCGCCTGTTTTCTGGTTGGGGACCATCTTGTTCCTCTTTTATGCTCGAACTAATTTTTTGTGCACTCTGATCACTGAGTATCACGTCCTCAAGCATCTGTTTCTTTGAAATGATAAATGAGCTGAAAGAGAAGTTCTAATCAGGGGTGTGAGGAATGCACAAAAGGTGACGAATTCCTAAAAAAAAGAACCTGTTGCACACATTTCTGCCGGCTGAGTATAACTGCAAGTTGGCGCTTCGCCGACCTTAAAAAGCATCCACCGGCCCTCGCCACGTGCCCGCTTTTCTGCCTGCAAGACACGGCCGCCCTGGACCCGTCAGTCACTTTAAAGAGGAGGATGAAATAGTCGTTCTCATTTAGAGCGCCTTCAGGCGAGGAGAGACTGATGTCACCATGTACTGTAGCGGCGGGATACCTTCTCTTTCAGGAGGCATGGAAATACACGACTGACATGGACACTCTGGTTTGGTTGCATGCTCGGGCTAAATGGCTTCATTGTGATGCAGGCCGAGGAGCGATGTGACTGGGCTAACAGACAGGGCTTTGTGGAGGTGTTTAAAAGGGCAGAATAATAGATTTCATGCAGCTCCGGGATTAATTAGCTTGAAGGCGGAGGCAAATCTGATCCCCTCCAGGAGTCGAGTTAAGGGTTTGCATATTCATACCAGCTTTGATCACCCAGTTGGTGACTATGTGGCTGGTACGGAAGGTGGAGTTGTACAAGCGTCTCCACAGATGTGTTGTCGTGCGCAAACAGACTGACGACAAACTCACAACCTGAATACTGACGTAAAACCTGAAACGAAGTGACGGAGAGGTGAGAAGTCACGGATTCCTCCAGCACCGGCTTCTAATTTATAGGATTTGTGTATGTTAGAAAGGGGGAGCATCTGTACCCCCCCTGCTGCCTGTGATCACCCTCCGTTCCGACATCTGTTTAAGGATGTTTATCCTAGGGGTAAGTATGTTAAAGGAAATATTATGCTAGTGTTATTTTACTTTTCCTCTGTTTAAACCATAAACACTCCTCCGAGCCGGGACGGCCAGATTACAGGAGAGGAGAGGGTACGGCTGTGAGGTATAAGGGCACGGGGAGGAGCAGGTCACAGCACCCCTGTTCTAACCTATGACATAATTCTAAACTCGCAATCCATAATATCAAAGTTTTAATCCAAATCCTGATTAAAGAAAGCGTCCTACATGACTTTTCTATTCACATCCTATTGAACTTTGCATTCTTTCGAAGTTTTACGTAGTCGAAGCAGAAGCATGTGGTAAAGACTACGCTTCCCGAATGACACCCGGAGACTAAGCATCAACTCTGTTAAAGACTTAGAGCGAGGGATTTATGAATAGAAAAGGCAGCACTGGGAAAGAGGAGAAGAGCCTTGTAGGTGTCCTGCACCCTTCCAGACATTCCTCTCATTCCCCTCAACAAGGCATGAAACAGGGAGTCATTAAAGCACTGTCAACTTAGTCGGGTTAATGCCTCTACCCCCCAGAGAGGCTTATGCGGAGAGGGCAGTGGATTTAAAACCTGAAAGACAAAAAAATGTAATGAAAGAAAAGGGGGGGGGGGGGGCGCATGGATGTCTCCTGCTTGTCCAAGAAGACTGGAGACTACTCGGGGAATCGCGGCAAAGATGGAGATAGGAGACGGACAGATTCGAAAGACAGATTACAAATGAGACACGTTAGGAGTAAACACATGAGAAGCAACTTAACAACTACAAAAAAAAAAAAAAAGCGAAGGGACAGAAAGGTCGAGCAGCTAAAGAATAGAGCCAGCAGCAGAATGCAGACGCGGTACGGCGAAGAAGGGATTTCCGCTAAAACTAATCAATCAGGGCTTGATAATGGATCCCATGCAGGAGTGTTGACACAGGGTCAGCTCTTCCTCTGACCCGTGCCTTCAGGGAAGCGGCAGCAGAAAAGCCACAGATAACAGAATCCGAGGCTAATTGTCTGCCCAGTGTCAGAGCTTTTCAATGCCCCTGCCACTTTCACTCTAATTCCCTCTCATTCTATTCATTCCTCTCTTCTTTTTTTTTTTCTTTTTCGCTCGGTCGCTCCCTTCATAGTCGTCCACTTTTGTTAGCTAGCTTTCTTCCAAAAGGCACGCATCATGATCCTCAGATGGCATCCCTTCATATCGCTCGCTCACGTGCTGTGCCGTTACGAGCAGCCAGCACCGCTGACGGACGACTAGAAACGATCCATCAGCGGGGCTTTAGTAGATCTTGACAAGTGCGCACTCTCGGTACCATCCTTCCTGTCCAAAATCACCAACCGTCTACATCTCCGTGTGCGAGGTTTCTCCTGAGACACCCCAAGAATGAAAGAAAAAAAAGTGCAATGCAAGGTACTCACTTAGATGCTTCCTCCTGCTCCTCTCTGTCCCTCACTTCCACACTGTCTCCTGTCCTCTTGAAACACTAGATGTGTATCTGTACACGCAGACCAGTCTGTGTCTCCGTGAAGCTCCAGCTCACAAAGTTGCTCTCTGCTGTAGGCACGGCGTGTGCTGCGCACGTCTGCCTGGAGCTGTGTAAATGTATGTCTCTGCGTGTGTGTATATGTGTGTGTCTTAACTGGCGGCTCACACTGCTCTGTCTGAAGGGGAGCTAAAGCACTTTTAAACTCGCTCAGCCTCCCCATGTGACCAGCTCCCAGCAGTCAGGCACGAATATATTAATGCTCCTTCCTCCAGCCAGAGTGCACCCCCTAGCCACTGTTTCAGGAAGTGTAAGCTGTGTGAAAACCCCCCGCACACCCACACACACACACACACACCCATATATATACATTCCCACACATGCTGAAAACAGTGTGTTTAGATTGTACTCAAGTAGTCTGGGAAGTGCTCCATCATCTGCTTTTAAAGTATTTAACAGGTGGCTTCCTATAATTTATCACTGGACATGTAAAATACTAATAATTAAATAAATAAATAAATAAATAAATAAATAATAATAAAAACATGATCCATAAATAACCAACAAAAAAAAAAAGAATAATTTTTTTTCCTGACTAGTAAGAAGGAGTGTGCGGCCGAAATCCCCAGCACGACCGAACGCACCCTTTCAAATCCTCGCCTTTTTTCCGTCCATCAAACCTTCACTTATGCCGTTCCTCTCTCCGCTGCCCTTTCCACCCTGCGTGTTTCTCTCCCTCTTTTCTTCAGCCGCGTCTTTCAGCAGAGGAAGAGGCTAAGCCGCATCTCTGAGATGTTCTGACTCCTGACTCCGACCCCCCAGCCTGCAGCCTCTCTATGCAAATGGAGGCGTTGAAACAAGGCCAAGAATCTAGTCTGGATCAACACACATGGTGTGCATTTACAAATCAATACACCGAGCTCAGCAGGGCTGCGAATTAAAGATTGGCAGCTCTCAGTAACCAGTCAAAGACCAGACAATGCATCCTGATCCTCTGTTCACTAAGACCGAGCTTATTTATACACGTACCATGGATCATGTTTTATATATAGTAAACTGTAAATAACATAGAATTGCATGTTTAAAGGAGCCGTTTGTCATTTTTAGAGCCCTCTGCTGGCTGAGAGGGAAATTGGAATCGCAGTAGACATGCTGATAAGCTTTACCTCCGACTGACCCCGTGTCCTCCATCGATCATGTCTTGTCACTTACAGTAGCTTATATACGTCTTATATAAAGAGCCTAGAAAGATCTACGGTATTACAAAGCAATGCTGCAGTAAAGTATATTTTAAATAATAACAAATGCATGGCGAAGAGACAAATACAACATCAAACATCATCACAAACATCATGCATCTTATCATATGTTATCTGTAATACTGTCACAATAAGATATATATGTATTACTTATAGTAACATGGAAATTCTAGTAATTATATAGTAATAATACAGTAAGTAATATTTATTACAACCCTAGCATAGTTTGTGAGATTTTATCAAAAAACAATTATATAAATATGAATAAATGCTAATACTGTAGTTTGTCTATTGTTTATTATATTTGCTTGTATTCTCACACATTGTGGTTTGCATTACTTGCATCATCACACATTTAATGAATTATTAAACTCAATCCCATGTTCAAATTAACCAAATGTTATAACCGGATTATTTGTAAGTACTACATTATAATCTATTACTTTCTATAACTGTTGTATTGTTGCGTTCTACAATCTGATAATTTTCTACATCAGCAGCTCTGACAGTAGTACCAGCTGTAACTCCATTCAAATCACAGGTTTATATTAATCCACTTGTTCGGATACATTACAGTTTCTATAGTAACAACTCGTTCGGGGGGGATAGGTGATCTACAGTATAGAATCCAATTATAAATATACTGTTATAAATGTATCTTTTTAATGCACTATTATTTAAAGATGTGTTACGTTTGTGTTCATTTTTTTTTACCTTTATAATGAAAACTATAAAAATAATGATGAAAACATATAAAAATTAATACACAGTTTAAAAATGTGCATGACTCACATCCCAGCACAAAACCAAAAATAGTGATGAAAAATAATTCATGCATATTCATGTAAGAACAAAAAAACAAAATAATAAATATATATATCGTGTGAACTTTACCCCCTATATCACTTATCCTGTACAGGATCACGGGAAGTCAGGAGCCTATCCGTGGACAAGATGCCAGTCTATCACAGGGCGCACACACACACACACACACACACACACACACACACACACACACACACACACACACACACACACACACACACACACACACACACACACACACACACACACACACACACACACACACACACACACACACACATTCACTCACTCTCACACTATGGGGAATGTGGAAATGTGGGAATAATTAACCTGGCTTTGGACTATAGGAGGAAACTGGAATATCCAAAAAAAATCCACCAAGAAGAATATACAAACTCCCAACACCCAAGATGGGAATCGAACCTTCGACCCTGTAGTGTTTTGTAAGAGCTTTAAGTTTAAGGATTTCTTTCTTTGTGCTTTTACTGTAGGGAGGCATTGTGCCTGATGGGTTTATTCCTATACAGTCCAAAGACATGTGGTGTATGATGGCTGATTGGCATTTTTTGGTGTCTGTAGCGATGCTTGGTTGCGTGAATGTGTGTGCTGGTGGCATGTTAAGGGTTGGCACCCCATCCAGGGTGTACCTGCCAGTTCCCTGCCATAGGCTACAGACCTCTTATGACCTTACACAGGATAAACCAGACAATGGATGGATGGGTGTATAGATGGATGGGTTTCTCAGTAACATGACAGGTTGTATTTTTGTTTGTCTTCTGATTAAAGATAAAAATAGAGACAGTAGGGAAGGAATGACGGAATTTACAGCTAGTACACTACAACAGTTAACAGGAAATAACTTGTGTTGAAGACATACCATGACATTACTGTACATGTGACTCTAAAAGGATCTGGTTGGTATAATATTTAAGTACGATATAGTTTTCATTCATAAATTGAATATTGTAACATGTTAAAATGTGTAAACAGTATTATCTAAATAACTCAAGAGCAAGAGACTTGCTTCCTATGTCACTCAAAAACAACACAGTCAGTATGTAGTGTAGAGACCTTCAAAGTGGAAAATTCCCAACTGATAAGCGTAAAAAAAATAAAAAAATAAATAAAAAAAAAAGACAGTGCACAGACTTTGAATTAAATTAAACACTTTAGCGATGGATCTGGTGAAAACAATACCTTAATCCATAAGCACAAAGGAATGATCATCAGTTCGGAATATGCACGGTTTTGAGTTATCTGTCTACAAGATCTGAGATCTGAGATTTAACACTGTGCTTCTTGTTCACAGGCTTTCTATAATGAGTCTAAATCCATCTTTTATTAGTGTTCCCGAAGTGGTGACTAAACCCATGATTCACTCGGAAAAACTCAGCGTTTTTCTCTCAATAATGGAAATATATTATTACGTTCCTATTCCCATTGTGTAATCACTAATCGCCACCATTTGTACATCTACAGTAGGAGCCATAAAACAAGATTCGAACAAATTTCGTTCCATTTGCCTATTCTTAACAGTCCACACATTCAATTCATAGCACGTGTTATGGAGCTTGATTTTCACGTTCGAGTTCGAAACCCCAGGTTGTACTTGAAGCCTCACTTACAGTATGCATGGACTCATCATCTTTGTTCAACTTGATGCTCATTCTGACAAGATCACTTTGTTAAGGCTCACGTGACATGTGTTGTTTTTAGTGTTTTTATTTCGTGTGTTAAGTATCTCTCTTTATCTGCCCTCCCATGCCTTTTGAGATCCACTATACGCAGTACTGCAGGCCCTTCAGTGTATTGAGACTGAAAGCAACAAGCTAAAGTACACGATGAAACTGTCATTCTGACAAAAAAGTCGCTCCTAGTGCAATAATGTCTGTCAGACTTTGGGTCCAGGCCATGATGAATGCTTTGAACTTTTCTCCTTGAAGGGCTGTGAAATCGCACCAGCAGTGCCGGAGGAAGTTGGTCTTCTTGTGCCTTGGTGGAAGCGTTACATCTGAGCCCTGTGCCTCCTCTGCATTTTCATCTCAAATTCGCTTCTGTGCACGAACTGACACGCCGACACGGCGCAGGAGTAATTTGTCGATCAAGAGTCGTGAGTTGGTGGCCAAATGTGAAATAGAATTTTTTTTTTTAAAGACATTCTAAAAGTTTTTTTTAAACAATTAAGATCAAGATTTGGTATTTTTATGAGGTGAAATTGCTAAACAACAATCAATACCTAGTATTAAGTCTTTTATTTTTCAAAACTTGCTGCATCCGGCTGGGCACAGAGTGCAGTACGCTGCTCAATCCATGCCTGCTTGATTGCTTTCTGAAGATCGTGTGGAGAAATTTGCCACAGAAGTTCCCAAATCACTTGAGAATTCCTGAGTTTTAGTTGTTTTTGTGCTGAGGTGAAATGCCCCAGCTTCAGGAAGTACTGTAAAAGTATTACCATCTACTGTATTTGCTCCATCCATTAACTAAGTTGATTCTAATTAGCACAGCTCTTCAGATGAACTAATTAGCGACATTGTTTTTTTGTTAGTTTTTTTTTTTTTTAGTTTTTTTTTTTTTGTTAGTTTTTTTTTTTTTTTTTTTTTGTATAGTCCATTACACATTACAATGTGTAAATTTTTTAAATGATTTTGGTACGTTTTTACATACAAATGAACATAAATTAACTATTTAGTAACATTTTAGATTTTTTTTTGCTCAGAGAGAACTTCTGTATAGTACATTACAATGCATTTTTTTATGATTTGGTAAGTTTTCACATACAGTAACTGGTATCTGGCAGGTCAATGCACATTTGCTCTTTTTTTTTTTTTTTTTTTTTACATGTAACTACAGTATGTTAATTTTTCAAGCTTTTGAAAGTAGAATGCGACATGTTATATGCAGTGAAAATCCTGCAAAGAGCTACAATAGCACAACAGAGTTTGGCCTTTGAAATGCATGCAGTAGGCTAATAAGAGTTTTTATGGTGGTGTTGTATCATAACATCTAAAAAAAAAAAAAAAAAACCTGAGCCTCTTTATCTCACGCTTGCTCGCTCACCCACTCACGGAGTAGGCATACATGCATACTTTGCAACTACTGTATTGTTGATTATTGAAGATCTGTAATAAAGGTAGTTTTTCCTACGGTGCCTCTGTATGTTGTCTTAATACTTTGGTCACAATTGTACATACAGTATACATATTATATACACATTATATACTGCAGTACAGTTTATAGTGTGGGAGGAGCAGATTGTCAGATGTCCAGTAGATAAATAGATCCAACAACAGATAAAAAATATATATATATATATATATATATTTACTATTATATTATTATTATTATTTTTTATTATATATATATATATATATATATATATATATATATATATATATATATATATATATATATATATATATATTTTTTTTTTTTTTTTTTTTTTT
>JAAGKR010000467.1:0-200238 GCA_011419295.1 Clarias macrocephalus | reverse complement strand
GCAATTTAATTAGCTTAAAATTAGCTTGTATTCCAGTACTTATGTTTAGGGTGTTATGAAGACTACCATGCAATTATTTATTTATTTATTTATTTTTGCTTGATTGCATTTCTCACAAAAAGACACCAGTGCTGTTTCTTAAAATAATTATGCTTTGACACAAATTTGTTTCAGTTTACTCATTGCCTCTCTCTGTAATCAAAGCTAGTAAGACTAGCATAAAAGGTAAAGCGCTAACCGAAATCAGTACTTGCTTTTTATATGTTGTTGCTTCTTATGATCTCCTCAGAGTGTGACTGAACATAGCAGAACTCACTATGCGCCTGGTGTACGACTGCCATAAAGTGAGTTTTAATGGAGGCGCGGAGCTGACCCGGTTGCCTTACGCTGAATTGATATCCGAGGCCGGCCCGTATCTTGCTCAGATGGTGAGCCGAACTCTGTCTCTCTCCACAGCCATCCAGATTTTGTGTGCGGTCTTTTAGAGAGGGCCATGAATAGTGCATGGCCAAGCTTTCATTACAGGCCAGACTGGAGTGTAAGTAAGAGACAGGAGGGAGCAGGACATGGGAGCACCGTAGCTCAGGTCAGCTGAGCCAGGGGATGAAAGAGCTGTCAGTCAAACTGAACCTACTTAGTTCCCATTCACTCGCCAAGGCTAGCACATGTATGCTGCGCTAACCTTGGGTCATGTTCTTTGTATGAAACAGATTCTGCTGGTGCTGCATCTTTTTTGTATGCCTCTATTTAGCATGACCACGGCAGGAATGAATATTCAAAAAAAAAATTGTTTCTGTGCTCTTTCACCCCATCAATGCAATTGCTCATGTACATTCCAGAGAAGAAAGCTGTTTGCTTAATACGACCCAAAATTGCATTGGAAATGGTGGTAAAATTGTGTCACATTTTTGGCAGTGCAATGAGCATGACCTCACAAAAATTCAGCTCATTCAAGCAATGCCTCAATGAATGCGCCACATAAATACAGCCAGAACCTTCTTTATTTGCTTAAAGCCTGTATCATTATGGCTCGGAAAACATCTTGTGCTAGCAGAAGTCTAATTACCTTTCTGCTAGTGTACAGGGAGCAGGATAATCACCATCAAATGCCAAGCACCATAAGGTACCTTATGCCTCAAAATTAATATCTTCTTCCCTACTTAATTAAGAAATGAAAGTCTTGCTTAACAGGTATTGATTGCGGCTCAGAGGAGAAGTAAGCCATCAACACTAAGAGGAGCAAAGAGGCCCCTTGGGTAAATGCTGGTAATGCAGCAAGCAGTGTGAGGGGTGCAGGACGACGACACCTCACGTTGTCTGTTCAGTGCGATTTTCCATAGGTCTGTGTTTGTTAAAAACAATTTACAGCCTTGGAAATTCAAATCTCCGAAGTACAGATGGACCATTAAACATCAGCATCAGCTGACTGATTTGAGTCCGAAGAGATTTTAGCATTAATTAATGTGCTGAGACACTTTTCAAGTGCATAAAGAGGTAACTGGACACTGTTGCCTAAACTACGGGTCTCGATGCGCCCCTTTGCTCTGGGGAGACAATTACACTCTTACTGTTTATCATTGTTGTGTATGTGGCCCTGTCTATTACTGGGAAGAATATTGGTATATTTAGCTATAGTTAGGTTTCGCTATAGTTTTACTCTTACCGTTTATTTAAACACGAATGAACCAAGTGCTTTAGAGTATTAAAGATGACACGTCAACACCTATCTCCTTATCATCAAGGGATTAACCAGGAAAAAGATCAGCATGGCCATTAAGCTGAAACTTCCTTGCACCCCCTGTCTTTGTGTTTCTCTTTCAGTAACCTAACCGCTAGCTCTGAAAGACTTGGGGTCATAATTAAGTCATTAGGTCTTCTATTTTAATCGGGCTGTAACCCAAACCTCGACATGGTCTTGTGTAATGGTATCAGTGAGTCCGCCCAGGTGCTGACAGGCCGATGAGGCTGCGCCGCTCTGAGAATGGGCCAATGCAACTTGCTCATAGACACAACCTGGCCCGCCTAACACCCGACCATGGCTTATCTGAGCATCTCTGAACCGTGATGCTTAGTTACTGCTGTGGCTGTTGTATTTACCGCCTGCTGCATACTCTCCAATGTTTACAGGACTCATGGATTTGACTGGACTCTTTTGCTCAGTTTACCTCATCGTGGAATATCTCGTGACTTCTGTGTTAGTTCATATAATTGATACTGTATCAGTACACATGACCGCAGTATAGAAGGACTGTTCAAGCTATCATGTGAGTTTTACTTGCTGTTAAAGCTCTAAAAAAATTCGTTTCGTAGCAATACACGAGAAATCTAGGTTGAGACAGGAATACCGGAAGAAAGATGTGTATTAGGTGAAGTATCCACTTGAGAGATTTCAGTGTCAAGAGGAGCCAGTAAGAGTGCAATAAAAATGGAGTCTGCTGTGAAAGTGTGTAAGAGTACATGTGAGTGGCTCTAGTGGCTAGTGATGGTCACCGTACCCCCCAGTGAAGTGACTAACACACAGGCAGGTGGTGATAAATGGCTGTGTTTAGGGGAGCAATTGTAATCTATCCCTAATTGGTAGATTGAACACACAAAGCTCGTTCAGTAATTGAACCATTTAACCTCTGGCATAGAGTTCAACAATCAACAACAGAACTGTTTTCAATCTATAACACAGCAAATGCCATTCTTCTCCCATGCAGGCCCTGTTTGTCTATCTGTCTTTTTTTTAATCTTTCTCTCCCCTTTCAGTTATTATTATTTGCAACAACAACAAAAAAAAGTATGTGTGTTTAGGTGAGTTACTCACTGTCTCTTACTATAGCAGGCAGATGCACCTTATGGCCAAACATTGTAGACCCTGATCAGTATGCCCATATATAGCCCCACACTACCAGCCTGCAAACTGAGGCCCATGAAGAAATAGTCTGACACGGTTGAAATTTAAGAACTTGAATAGCCTACACAGAGCTCTGACCTCAGTTCCATTTAAACACCTCTACGATCAATTGGAAAACCTGACTGCATCCCAGGTCTCCTCATCCAACATCATTTATGGTGTTGTAGGTGATTGAAATGACTAAATTCTTACAGTCACATGCCAAAATTTAGTGTAAAGCCTTCTCAGAAGAGTGGAAGTTACTATAATCATGAAAGGAGGATTAAATCTGGAATGTGATGATCAGGTGCCCACATACTTTTGGCCATAAAGCGTACAAACTGTTGGGCAATTGCAAGCTCACCGCTGTCTTACTGTGTACACAAGCGCACACTGCACAATGTCTCTTCAGGACCAGATAGCACTGCATTTCACTTTGCAACTAGACCTAGCGTCATATTATGTGTAATATTTGATGCCTTTTTATATATATATATATAAAGTTGCCTTTATTGTGTATTTATAGACTATAGAAAGGACATAAAGCTGAAACTAGATGGCCCTGTTTAGTATAAGCTGAATTATTAAGCAGGGTGGTGTGTCTTACAAAGTCTGTCTTGGTGGGCGCAGCTGGGGGTCAACTTCCCAACAACCAGCCAACCAGGAGCAACATAATATCAGTGGCTTAGAGCTACTTCCTTGAAATCGTACACAGATATTATCTATTATATCGTCCTGTATGTGCTTAATAAAACAGTTTGCAAAATTGGTACAATCGAATACACAGTCAATAAAACAAGGTTGTAATAATGTGGTACACAACTAAGATTAAATCCAGTTGCAGATATTCACAAGAATCTTTGCCAGAGGTGTAAGGCCATAAAGAATGGCAGCCTTCCGCGTCTTATAGTTGTAGAATGAGCAGATATGGCATTCTGTTGTTTTTGCATTTGTAAATCTATTTTTCTTTGATAGATTATATTTGCCAGTGCTGCTAGGCTTTGAAGTGGGAGCAAAGTCGATACAAGCTGAGCGCTCGCTCTCTTGAAAGTGCTCCATAAATCCACCGGCATCCATCCATTCACACCCCTGGGCTGGTTCGCATCTCTGTAAAGAGCTATTAGATGTTCTGTTGGTCAGTGAGTGTGTGTAAAAAGCTCCATGGGTGGATGCTGCCTGCTTTTAATGAGTGGGGGACCAGGGGGAATGCGAGTAGTTAACACTGAGAGATGCTGAGATCATTTAGTCCCCCGTGGCTCCTGACACTGACTTAATAGTCGCCCATTTCCAGAGATGCATCTAAACTGCCTCTGTGGAGCCTTTCTGCACTTTGTCAGGGCAGGACTGCTGTGGTAAACAGATGGTCTTTTTGTGATACTTTTTCCATTCTTTGTTGTCGTCAGTTAATACTGATGATAACTCTGAGGAATTCAAAATCGTAGCTATGCTCTATTATAACTTATAACTGCAGAGAGTTGGTATTGCGTGCTAATATACAGCCAGCATGGTTCACTTTACACAGACTAGAGCTTTAACCTGAATCATGAACATGTTCATCAGGAAGTCAATGCACGTTGTGCACGTTGCTGAATGCATTTACAGTATGCAGCAGCATGTTTCCAAGTAGCTGTTCAGCCTTTTCCCCTACTGAGACTTACCTCTCTATTCATCACACCGGCTTCTTGGGTCCCATCAGTCCTGCAGTCATTAAGACCTTCATACCACCATGGTACTCCTTGTCCCTCACAGCCGCTCACCAATTGTTTCCCATCACAAAACTGGCCATGTTGTAATTACCATTCAGACAAACAGGAGAGCGGTTTCATTGCTATGCCGGCAGCGGCTGGGCAAGCATGGGGCAAGTGCACAATAGCAAGGGTGTACAGAGGGCTGTTTGCATAGGGAGAAGTGCGCCACCAGAGCCGCCCGTTATTCACCACACGCACCAACTTTAATTAATTTTCATCACCCCCTTCTGAGAGCACTATAGCGATGCTGACCCCAAGCTTCCCAGTTTGAATGGAGCCATCTCCTCATCACTGGCTGTCAGCAGGTCAGCAGGGCTTGCATTTCAACAGAGTCGGCCCTGGAGAGTTTGCTTATTGTCTTTCCTTAGCATGGGTGTGTAATGTAAATGTAAATGTTCCTGTGTGTGTTTATGTGTGCACGCATGTGCTCTTACACACAGGTACATGATAATTACTGCAGTCCAAGGGTTAGTGACAGGCTACATTTTCAAATAATGATTGAATATGGCTGCTATTTTCTCCCGATTACATCTATTGATTCTCCATACGTTAAGATAAGAGGCTTAACATAAGGACACTTGACAAAATGCCCTGCATCCCTCTTTCCTGGCGTTAATACATCTAGGTCTAGGAAATAATATACATACTTTGGCAGTTTGTGGAGCCATTGATGAAAAATTCCACCAGAACACTGAATCTAGATTGTATTACCTGACACTTTTCTGATTAAAACATGCTACACGCAGACTTCATGTTCACTTTGATTCTGTGTGAAGCATGTGACCACTGATACAGCTTGATCAGAGGTTAATAAAATAGATGTCTTGTTAAACACAATGTGATACAGATTAAGCCACAGGACCCAGAAGACTCCCTCTGGTGTATAAGCCTGGTGTCTGATGTTCTCCATGCCTTTTCATGGTGTTTGATGCTGCGGTTCACCTGCTGCTTCTTTGTGGAATTAAACCAAACATACATAATATGATGTGTCGCCCATGAAGTGTCATATGCTTATGACAGCTTTGATACGCCGTGCACTTGAATACGGCTTCTAGTTGCCCCACTGAGGCTCAGGGCAGGAGTGATTAACTAATGGTGGCAGCACTTTTAGATGTGTACTTGGGTAGAGAATCTCTGAAACCAGTTCAAAGCCCACGCTTAGCTGAGCCATTCCATTGCTGGACTACCATTAGGAGATTAAACCACACTGGGCTTCTGGACTCCCCTTGTCCTGCACACCACAACGCTTGCACACTTCCAAATACTCAACAGCTGCTGTTCCAAACTTCTCTACATACTGCCCTATGACACTCCCTGTCTACACTTCTCAACACAGACATGATGTCACACTACTTTACACTTGCAACAAGTACAATGTATGTAGCTAAAATATGTAAAGAAAGCAAACAAAATGTTTATCCAGGGTGTAGTAAAGTAAGTCTATTAACTATTAATTATGAATTTATGGGATTGTTTATTTTAAAGCAGTGAAACTAAACCCATACTGTCTGTTAATTTTTCTTCGTCAGCTTTTTATGTGGTCATTTTGCGAATCAGATCAGAGAGGGTAAAGAAAATGAAAACTATGACAGGCTGTGAAAAATTCCCATTTCTGGCTTTAGCACTTTTCTGATCCAGTAAGTTGATAATTGTCATAAAAGACATAATTGATAAAAATGTATGTGATTGAATAAACCACAAGTGACGATATGCCCAGGTGGATCACGTTCAGAAAACTAGCACCCTTAAACGATTGGATGCGTTTTTGATTAAACAAATGTTTGGTCAAACTTTATTTTGAGGTAATTACAAACCAGCCATGAATCCAAAAAAGATCAGAATACATCTAGACACCATCTACCTGGTGCTTTAATTCTGTATTGACTACTAAGCTGTAATAAAGCACCGACATGACACATAATATGATAGATTAGTTAATATAAACATCTGTGGTACACCTGTGGCTCTGATACAGATGTTTTTATACTCTCTTTTAGTCCACTGATATAATTTTTGGGTCTGCATTAGGACACGGTTCCACAAGTTGACACCTTTTCATTACCATGTTTCTCTACAAATGATTGACATTTTCAGGTAGTTATTTACGAGGTCCATTGGTTTGCTAGCATCCCAGGTTCGATCTGATACATTAGAAGTCGGTTCTATTTGCTGATGAGAATGATGTTAAAACTGTAATGCTTTCCATAGTATAAATAGTGTTTGGTAAAAAAAATAATTTAAAAAACGATTGACCATTACTTTTTCTTGAATTGACTAAGCTAGCCTTAGGAATCAGTCATCATTATGATTTAGTTAAGTTCAAAAGAACGCACTTAAGCATTCCACGCATACCTTAACTACAGTAAAGTATCATATTATGGGTCATGTCAGGGCTTTATTACAGCATAGTAGCCAATACAGAAGTAAAGCATCAGGTAGCTGGTGTCTAGATGTATTCTGGTCTGTTTTGTATTCATTGCTGGTTTGCAATTACCTCAAAATAAAGTTTGATCAAAGCAAACATTTTACTTGAGTGCAATAAAATGATTGAACAAATAAGCACACCTCCTTCCTTGTCTGAATGTATAAACAATGCTTGCAGACGAGCTCCCATTACCACCTCCTCTCCTGAGGCCTATGGCTGCCGGATGTGGTGAAGTAGCACAGTGGCCTAAAGGCACATGATGAGCAGACACTCCTTGTCCTGTCATCATCAGGTTGATGGAACTGAGGCCTATGTGACTGACTATTCCCAGTCGAAGTGTGTGTGTGCGTATGCACATGTGTGTGCCTGTGCGCCCCCGGCATGTCTGAGTGCTGTCACTCTCTGCTTCCCGGCATCTATTAATGCTGCCATTATCATGCTAATCTACACTGTATGATTACATAAAGTAATTTATGCACAGTTTTATTGCGTGACTGCACAGAGACAGGCTCTGCTGCTGATAAGCATGTAGTGAAGAGACACTCCATGTTCAGGTCTCTTCATCCTGTATCTCTTGTCCTGTATGGAGCTCTTCATTTCTTTATAAACTAGCCACACCTACTCATCGAGAAACACACCACGGCTTATCATTTGGCTGTGACATAATGGGTCATTCATTACTGTATTGTTTTATTGCAGCAAGAGATGATTGTGTATGTATGCTTGCGATCGGTTATGCTTACGATGTCATTTATACAGTATTTTAATACACTGTGACTTTGTGTTCAGTTGGAGCTTACAGGCTGCGGTTGATAAAGCGGTGTATTTAGAAATGACGAACATATTTTTGGCAAAACAATAGTGCTGGTGAGGTGATCTCTAGGTTAAATATGATAACATGCCGAACACTCTCTCAAAGACAAAAAGAAGGACGTATGTACACCGCCGACCTTCTTTTTGTCTTTGCTGCTGTGTCAGATAGAGAGAAGGACTAGAACTTGAATTTTCTTTTTCTCATTTAGTCACAGCCACTGATCTGATTGGAAATGCAGAGGGCTGTTAAATTAAAACTGTATTGCACTTATTAACATTTTAACTACTAACCCCACCCTCCTTTGATGGCACACAAGGACATGCTTGACACTGGCATGTTGCAGAGACAGTATGCAAGCCCATGGCCCAGGCAAGTATCAGCGAGTGACACATTTGGTCAGGGGGGATGTTTTGCTGCTGAACACACTTGATGCGTTTCCTATGCAAAGGGCCTCCCCATCCCTTCCCGAAACATGGCGTGAAGTTCTTCGCCACATTTCCTGGCTCCACTGAAACACTAGTTGTTAATGGAATCCTATTTGTGCTTCTATTGGAGGGGCTAATGGTGTCCCTTTGAGGGGAACGCTCCAAATTAAATAGCGCAGATTCGCATCTGTCAGACAAAAACCAGGAGGCTCTTTGTAATCAATGACCCAGGCCAGGAGAGTCTCCGTGGGGGACCTCTTGTTCATGATGGCATCGAATGCGAGGACACACTGGGGACAATGGAATCTCCCTCAGCATGATCCAGCCTCGTGCAGGACTATCTTCCTGAGGGAGGGGGGGCCAAATGGGGTTAATGTACATTTATAAAACAGGGGCGTAAAATACTTAAGCCAGGGTCTGATTTATAATACTACAATATGACCGAACAGTAAGGGGAAATCTCTTCTTTTTTTTTCCTTGCCATTCTGTGCAAATATTGCCGGCGGTGTTGTGTTAAAGTGTTGAACCCCATTAATTTTATCACCCCCACTATCCTCTCTCTCTTTCCCTCTCTACATCTTTGAATTTTGTTTGGGGGAGAGAAGAGAGGAAAGAGAGGGTAGCGGCCTCCTGCTGCTGTGGAGATTTTCTCCTCGTTGTTAATTTTCCTCGCTCCATATGGCGCCACAGACTCCTTACCTGCAGGCTGTAGCAGGCTGGCGGCAGGAGGCGGGTGGAGAGGAGCGGAGCAGAGAGGAGAGGCAGGCAGGAACTCGAGCCCGAGCAAGCAGCCAACACACATCCTCAGGCCCAGGCTGTCATTTACACAGCCATGTGCCTCTGTCTGGGTGTTTGTGTGTGTTTGTGTGTGTGTGTGTGTGTGTGTGTGTGGCAAACAGGCTTCCTGCCCTCCATACATACATACCTACCCACAAACATATCCGACGCTGTTCAGAAACACTCTGACACCTGTAATTACTAAAGTAACAGTGAAAATGGCCATGTGAAGCATGAGGTCATAGTCTAATGCCTTTGCACCTGATCTTCACCATGTTGCCATGTTAGACTGGTGTAACCACATTATGCTCATGTGTACATGTGTGGTCTGTGTTTGTTGCCCTGTGGCAGAACTGTGGCCACATAACGGAGAGGTGAGCGGCATTCCTTTGTTGATGAAGGAAAGAGAATGGATGGGATGGTTTCATCTTGGCTTGTCATTGATTAGAGAAGGCTCTTTAATTCCCTCTCACCCCATGGTGGGATTCATTTGCATGTTCTGGCAGGAGGTAATGGAGTTTTGTTTTACGATTCGCTCTGAAAATCCTTGAAGACATAAGACATGATCTGATGCATATGCAGCCGCCAGCGAATTGCCTTCTGATTGATTGTTCCCTTGTTCTTGTTGCCGTTCTCTTTCTTCTTTCTCACTGTATTTTTTGAGTAGCGTGTTCGACATGGTGTGATATGATTTTATGAATATATATGAGATGAGTTATCTGTCATGCTTTGCCTATATACATATACCAATATTGTTTAGATGGAGTATGCCATGCACAAATATGGAGAACTGTTTAGAAAGAGAAAGATACCTTTAACATAAACAAGCTATATATCATTGGGAGTTGCAAGGGCTGACGGAAAAGAGTCAGGCTGCTGCTGCAACTATTCCAAGGTATGATGATAGACTGCAAATCTATAAACAGACTATAATTAGATATTATGCGTGTAGATGAAGTTGTCGAAAAATTCATTAAAAGTTGTTTATCCTTTTATAATTTCACATATTCTGATATTTATTTGAAAGCATATTAGACAGTATTAAAATAATATAATATACTATAGTTAGGATGATGTAGTAGGATTTACATTTGCCACAGGGTCCGGTGAGCTCAAGCCGTTAATAGATCTTAAAATGTATACACTGTGCTTACAAGGATGGCGAACCTTTTTTTTTATTTTTATGTGTGCATATGCTACATATTCCTGTCAGGGCCCAGACCGTATAATTACTGAAACAGCAAAGCTGCACAGCAGCACATTTCAAACTTAACACGTCTTAAAATCTCCTAATCTTGTTACAAAAGATTTACTTTAGCACTTCTGACCAGAGTAAATGTTCAATTTTATTCCCAGTTAAGGATAGTGACTGGTCCATGACTGGACCCTGTGACTGGATTCTTCTGTGTGTGATTGCCACAGGCTGGGGTTTTCTAAATGGGGGCCTGGAAAGTAGTGGTGCTAAAAATTTGTCTGCCATTGGGAGAGGCCGTGTCCGGGGTCACGACTGAAGCCGGGCGCCGCAGGCAGCTGGCCGGCCCATAATTCCTGTGCAGACGAGAGGAGCGCTAACCTTTGCGCTAGTGGAGCCCACTCAGTCGGATTTCATTTCACCCACAGGATTGTCATTTTGATAACAACGAGGAAGAGTGTGCAGAGAGACACAGTCCTCCCCTCTTTCTAGCTATCTTTCTCTCCAGGCTTATCTCCATGGAGACCAGTGCTGAAAGCCCCATGGTTTATTTTTGACATAAGTTTGCAAATTTGGACACCCAGAAGTACAGTCGTTCCTTGAGGTGGTTTAACTGCAGCTCCACATTCAAACTGATATATGCTTTATTTTACAATTCTCACCCCATTTACATCATTACATATGCATGTCTGTGTGTGCGCATGGGAAGAGGCGGGGGGAGGTGCATATTCATAACTTTTTTTTTTTTTACATGCTGAAAAACTGAATTTCCAGAAAGTTTAAATGGGCTCCTAGGCTATGACTGATGTGGAAAATGATGCGATCAGGAGGAAATACACACTTTTCCTGATTACTTCCCAACCCTATTGAGGAAGCTTAGATGATAAATATGCAAATTAACACCCATTGGGAAGCATGCCATTTGAATTTTAACATGCAAAAGTATTGTAATGTGATAAGTAATCAGATTGGCAAAATGTGCTAAATGCAACTTTGAATTCCCTGTGAGATAAATAAGCACGCGAAATGTGTAGGGGGGGTTTATTGCCGCTTTTAATGACAGTTCGTATTAACTAGAACGAATGGATAATTCACCTAGCAAACACACGTTAATATCATTTTCCCCATTTCCTCCTGCACGCGCTTGGCAATTATAGTTATTTTTGCAATGCAGGACGAATTCATTATCCATGTCGACTGATAATTCATTTGCTAGCAGCCGAATGGATGTTGTGTCAGGTGGGGGGTCTCTAGGTATTAACAGAGAGGGGAAATAGCGAAGCCTTATTTAATTGAGAGGACAAATCAATAATGGCATTGTGGCTTTGTCAGAAGGATCCTGCAAAATGAGCAGATAATGACGCACAGGATAACTGGAGGGAGAGAGAAGTTGCCGGAAGTCTCACGCTGTGTTGTGAGCATAGAAACCTCGGCTCGTTTTAAAAGTTCTCAGAAGTTGGGTGTCTGGGTGGAAACGCACACTTCCCATCCAGGAGTTCTACAGTCAACCTTTAGAAGCTGTGTTAGAACAGCGAAATCACAAAAAAACTACAGGTCCTGACATCCTGCCCTAAGGTTAACTCATTTACTCTAGTAAACGGTCCACCAAACACTACATATAAAACAGGAGATATAAATAGTCTACACACCCCTGTTAAAATGAAAATAAAAAAAGATAAAGTCAAGCGCATCATGTCAGCCATTTAATGTGATACAACAAACAACAAAATTATAGCAATTAGCAAATAGTCATAAAATACACCCTGTTAAAATAGGACTGTGCTCAGCAGTGAACAATCACATTCCACCTCATGTTCAAAAGTAATTATCATACATCGGTCATCACTGAAGTGATTCTGATTAACCCCAAATAAAGATCAGCTGCTTCTGACTGGTTTATCCTTCTGCCAACGGCATTGTCCACAAAGAGCTTAGAAAAAGGGTTCGCGTTCCTACTGTCGATATAATTTGGAATGGGGTGGCAAAAGAATTTCTAAATTCCAAAAGATGAACCATGAAACAAGTGAAGGCTGATGTCAACAAGTGGGGAAAATGTGGCATCACAGTGACATATCTTATCATATAATCATAAGATGAAAAATTATCAAGAAGGTTGCCAGGAGACCTACTGGATGGGTAGATGGAAGTCTTTTCATCCAACCTTGTGGCAAAATACACTACCAGTCAAAAGTTTGGACCTTCTAATGCAATGGTCTTTCCTATTTTTATTTCTTTACACACTGTAAAACAATACTGGGGGCATCCAAAATATGCATTAATTTACTCTGAACAGTTGATATTGAGATATGTCTCCTATTTATGCTCTATAAAACCTTTATAACGGCTCTTATCCGAGGCTGTTCATGGTGATTTTTGAGGCTGGTAACTCAAATGATGAAATGCCAGTTTCATCACGGTGCTTGATAGGTGTTGCATATGCACTTAACCATACTGTTCTTGCAAGAACTATTCCAGAACAGCTGACCTTGTCACGTCTTAAAATTACAATTGACTGTTGTTGTTACTTAATTACATAATTCCATATGCGTTTTTTCATAGTTTTGAAATCTCCAGTATTGTTCTAGAATGTAGAAAATACACCACTAATCAAAAAACATTGAATGTGTTCAAACCTTTAACTGGTACTCAATGTTATGATCTGTTCAGACCAATATTTAAAAAAAAAATACACTTTTTTTTTTTGGTCAAATTTGGTTGACAACCAAGATTAGGCAATGACAACTATACTAAGATTAGGTATCCTTGGGAGAGAGGCTGCTTCTACTGTCTAGCATATAAAGAATTTTGATGAATGGTTCATTTAGCAAAGCAAAGTGTGTGCATCTCTGTTTGGATTTTGATTTCTGCTGCTAAAATTTCAGGTTGCATTGGTCAACCATTTGTATCGTCAAAAGGGTCTAGGTATGTAAAATGTTACATAAATAGTGTACTGTGTAAAAGTCTTGAGAAAGCTCAAATTTCTTCATAACAAATTGAAAGATAATTATGTAGATTAAATTTAAGACATGGAACCAATGTTTTGTTGTGATAGACTGCAATGTCTCTAAAGTTACAATTTACTAATTGTATCGTATGTAACAACCTCAGCATCACCCTCATTTCCCCTCTCGTCTGTTTCAACCACTCAGCATTCAGCATCACTAGTATACTAATCTTCTGCATCTGTTTCTCAGTGGTTCATACCTTAAAGGGGTACTTCAGGTTTTTTTAAGTCCTGCTCTGCACAGCTACTGTGAAGTTTGTAACCAGGAACAGAATACTATATAAGTAATTAGGGTTATATTCCACAACCCTCATTCTGTGACAAAATGTATTTTAAAGTTCATCTGAGAAAAATGTTAAACACAGAAAAAAATACCATCAAAAAAACCATAACCAATTTTTTATTTCCCTGATTTGCTTTTAAATTAGTTTGTTCATAGATCAGAATTGGCCAAAATGAAAGAATAAATATTCCATTAAGTAACAAACATATTATCAGCTGATTTGATAGAAATAGCACATAGGATCTGTCACAGGCAAAAGTTAAAATTGACAGAAAAATTCACACTTGAGTAAAGTAGAAATGCCTCCCAAGTGCCTTTCTAATGTATTACAATACACCACTGCATAAAAGTGATTATAATCTGGAATGACACTTTTTCATCATTATTTTTCCGTGACTGCTTTGTAACCTCTATTGTAATGAAATTCTGAATAGCATTTGTTCAATTCTTTTGACAAAGAAACAAATCCAAATTAGGGACATGGCAGAAAATAAATAATTAAATAAAAGCCTCGTGTTGGGTTTGCGTAGATGTTGTGTAAGTTATACCAATTTTTCTGTATTTTGTATTTAATATATTTTGTTGCTTCTTAGTGCCATTTTGTTATGCCTGAGGAAAAATATCTTGGGGCTCATTGTGTATGTGTCACGTTGCCAAACAGCTCCATTCCAACTCAGAGTATGCAAATTATTGTTTGTTTGTGAATTAAGAAGAGCTTTTAAATTGGAAAAAAATGTGATGTTTTCATGGATTTTATCATTTTGCATGATGTTGATAATGCAAGCGTCTCATCGATCATTGCCACTCTGAAGTAAATGGATGAAGCTAATCATAGTTTAAAGCAAAATATAAAAACCTACACTTTGGCAAGCACCCAAACATGTTAATTCCTGTGTATGGGTTTAGACTCAACTTCAATTTAAATGGCATTTTAATTGAAAATGAGATTATTGCATGGAGCCTCTCTAGAGAAGAGTAGTATGGGAAAAGTAGTTATTTCCTCTGTAAAGAAAAGTCACATTTCTGAGTACAAAATCAGAAAAGAGGGGGAAAAAAACATCATTTGCAAAATGGATTGTGTTCTTCCAACCTTGCAATTCTGCTTGGACCTAAAAGCTAGGGAAAGTGCACGGTTCCCCACATTCCCTTTCCAAATCAAGGCGCGGTCTATTAACAGTGGTGTATTTTCATTATGGAAATGGTGTTAACACATGCCCACAGATTGCCACCAGCCATGCTGTAATTTCCTCCCAGTGATCATAATGTGTCCGAATGAGTCGTTTTGATTATGACATGCTAATTACATATTCGCCGTTTCTTCTCTTGCGCTTTATTCTGATTTTCTGACTCACTCCATCCAGGGATCTTTAATGGTAATCTTTTATGAGTTGGAAGCAAAGGCGGAGAGGAAAAGGGGGAGAAAAAGAAAATATCACGGCTCCCTGTGTTCCTGACGGCAGTGTGAGGCCCACGCTTCAGCGGTTCCCTTTAAATTTCCCAAATTGCATTTCACAATGAAAAAATACCCAAGCCCTTAACTGCCTGTATTAGATTAGACACCATTAGATGTAATAGAACATTTCTACCCCTGTGATATTTTCATAAGAGTTTGATGCGTTTGATTAATCTGGGCACATTTTATTGCATTAATGTTTTTTTCCCTCACCGCACCACTGTAAAGACATCGTATGTAGGCTAATGCTGTTTTCTTCCCCTTCACGTCTCTTTCCCTCCACGTCTCCCCCCCCCCCTCTCTCTCTCTCTCTCCGTCTTGCTCTCTCTCCTTGTAGCCTGTTCAAGTCTGTGCAGTTATTGCAATGCATTGTTGATGAGGTGAGTCGCCGTCTTATGTGCTGTAGCTCCTAAAGTCATTGGTAATGGAGTGGAAAGCTTATATTTTGTTTCCTAATGAAGCACGGTGGAGGCACAGGCTGCTGCCGCTCAGGCTTGCTTTGTAATACCAGACTGCTATGGTCCTCGCTCACAGTCTGGTCCAAGAACACCAGACAGGACAGCACAAGGGTGGGTATGGATGGGTAATGTTGGCCATGCTAGCTCAGGCCTTTTAGGCAGCATATTGTCTACAGATTGACAGATTAACCCTAAGTAGGTAAGGGCTATTTACATTGATGGCGCAATTCATATGAGGCATGCTGACTTTAGAAGCTGATATCTGGCTTATTGTTGGCTCGTTGTGACACGGATACAGCAAAGGACGTATAATACGAATCCCTGTATCTTAACTCAGGGAGTAAATGGGGAAGGAGAGGGAGGCCTTGTATCTGGAAATTATTGTAAAATGTCCTGGGTGTCTGAGAGAAGAGTTATTCTGAGCCTAGCTTCCAGAGCAAGGTCATTTTTAAAACACAATGATTCTGACACTAAGTAGGTCACCTCTCTCTCTTTCTCTCTCTCTTTCTTTCTGCCTTTTACTTTCACCGAAACTATCTGCCTACCACAGCTGATAATTAAACACACTCAATTATCGCAAATTTAATGGGATCTCAGAGCCAGTGTTGTATTTAAAAGGTAATGAATAATATTTTAATTGCTTACAGTCAGTAAGTGTATGAGCCAAGTGTGGTTCTGTGTCTCCACGTGTAATTACTAAGCCAAGCTAATATGATCTGATAAAGTGTGCAGCGTCACTGCTACTGTAACCCGAAAATGCTCCGTCCTTCAGTTTTCTTCATTGCACAGCTTCTATTTTACAATCAAAAAATTGACTTGTGTATATGTGTGTGTTTTGTGGGGTTAAGTACAGGGTTAACATGCATTCCCACTCGCCTAAAAGTGTCCTCTCCCTTCTGGAGGTGTTTAATTAATAATTAAGCAGTTGCAGTTGTAATGGCCTAACCTCTTTGAACTTTTCATTACTCACATGACAGAGGCATCACTCAAACTCCACCTCCTTCCTGCCTCCCTGTCTCCACTCTCTCCCCCCCGCTGGCTAGAGAACACCTATTTCAGCATCTATATTCAGCTGACCAGGGCTCTAATAGGGACCTGGACTAAATTAAAACTCTCAGTTCCATAGAGAGCAGAAAGCCACTAAATCCCACTGAATACCTTTCTTCAGTAATCCTGTTCAGGCTTTACTCCCTGGCCCTGGAGTGGAGCGACTGAGTGCAAGAGAGAAATGTGGAAAAGAAGGAAGTTGGGCTATGTCACATATTAACGATGTCCATTATTATTATGGAAGATGGAGGAAATAAAAACTTGCATGCTTAATTGTTATTATTTTTCACACTCCCCTGTGGATGATCAGCTCATTCTAACACTTTCTGACCTGGTGTCAATAGGCACAAACACACATCTCTAACACATAAGAAGCGTAGTATTTAATTTTCTTCCCCTGTAATTACTGATCCATCTCTTCTCTTGTCTACGTTTAATTGGGACATAATCATTACATGTATAGTTACCAGTCACTGTGTGTGACCGCAATGTGATGTTCAGTCTGCGGTATTTGGGAAAGGCGAGCCTCTATGTCCTCCAACCGAGCTTGCCTCTCACTCTAATCCACTTTCATTCCCGCTTTCTCTCTCTCTCTCTCTCTCTCTCTCCAACACACTGGCACATACTTTCCTACATCGAAGGCTGCTGCCATTATGAATACATGCATGTCTGCTGGCCAGATTGCCTGGCTCAGTAGATGGAGCCTCACGCTACGCTGACTAGCCTGCGGTGCTGCACTTATGAAGAGGGAGGGGGTGGGGGGGGGGGTCAGATTCTGGGTAATGATACATTGCTCATCTGAAGGGCCACTGCTTTCCCCTCGTCAAAAAAAGAGGAGAGTCTGATTACAACAAGTCACTCCTGAGTTAATTTAAATGGCCCAGTGCATTATGGCAGGTAGCAGCAATGAAGGCAAAGCAGCCAAAGGCTGTTTCTCTAAGTCTCAATTAGATTGTACGTGAGGCTTGATCGCTTGCACTTTTTGCCCTTGTTTTTTTTCCTGTACAGAATTGCTTGCACATTGTAGTTGTTGTTTTTGTTGTGAGCGCAGCTCCCAGGCTGTTTTTGTATGCAACACCAATGTGATTGCTGTCACGGACGACTTCTTTTCTTATTTTGCTACAACATATTGAACTGTGTTTTAGGGCGCCTTCCGTCATACTACTCAGTCACCTGGATTAAAGGAATTGGTATAACCTATCAGCATGTGGCACTACCCCTGTGCCATTAGCATGCAGCACTCGTTATGTCCAAATCTCCTTCTAGAAATCATCCAAAAGATAAATACTGGTGCATTTATTGGTTTGGAATTGGAATCGGTTACTGTAAAAGTCGACACAGACATATCTGCCACTTTAATAGGAACACTTGCAAAAGTTATTTTATGTAATTATTCATGTGGCAGCAGTGCAATGTAAAAGTATGCAGGTACAGGTCAGGAGCTTCAATTAATATTCATATCAGACAACAGAATGAGGAATAAGTGATCATAATGACCTTTACGATCATTATGAGGCAGTGGTGGCTCAGAGGGCTAAGGCACTGAGTTACTAATCAGAAGATTTGCAGTTCGAGCCCCAGCTCCACCAGGTTGCCGCTGTTGGACCCTTGAGCAAGGCCCTTAACCCTATCTGCTCCATGGGCGCTGTATCATGGCTGACCCTGCGCTCTGACCCCAGTTACGCTGGGATATGTGAAGAAGGAATTTCACTGTGCTGTAATGTATATGTGACAAATAAAGGCTTAAACACTTTACTTTGCTTGGCTTGGGTTGTTCATGCTAGTCTAAGGATTTCAGAAACTGCTGACCTCCTTTGGACTTTCATACAGAAAAGAGGGTTCAGGGATCGGACATTCAGTGAGCGTCAGTTCTGTGGGCAGAAACACATTGTTGGTGAGACGTTGATCAGCAGATAATGACCAATCTGATAACAAAAAAGCTTTTTTGTTTTTTACAACCATGCAGAGCAGAAAAGCATCTTAGCACAACTTTGAGGGAGATGAGTGACAGCTACACCAGATGAAATGTCATTATCTAATGCTATGTTGTTTCATAACTAGCTTTAAATCCTGATTTATCATTTTCTTGTCAACTCATCTAATTTCATTGTACTCAATTGCACAAACAATGGACAGTGACTAAATCTTTGGACAAGGGTTATTGGTTAAGAATATTAAATTTGGGTAATCAATATGAAATTATTTTGAAGATTTGATTTGCCTTTTATTCATACCACAATTCAGTCAGAGCAAGTACTACAGGATTTTTTTCAGGCATACTAATGCACTTTGGGTCTTTAAAACCGCCCTCACTTTTCACCTCATTAGTGGCCTGTTATGCGATATAAAAGTGAACCAGTATACAGTAACAATCTTTAAATAATGGCACACTTTTCATAGTCTACCCTTTGTGCATCTATACTTCTGCTTTCCCCACTGATCCCAATGTAAATATGCCAAAGTTTAAATATCATTTTAATGTATAGATAAACTTTCTGGCCTATGTGGAGTACATCTAAGGACTTCAAAAATGATATTTTATGACTATTAAAATATTTTTAACATGCTGATTTATAGTGTTAATATAGGTAATAAGTGTTTACACTATGCAGGTTCTCTCATATCACAGTCAAAACCTTCAGTCAAACGCTGCAGGAGTGAAGTGCTGGTGTCTTCACTCTTTTTATTCTTCCACAGACTTAAGAATACTAATGAGACTTGTATAGCATGATGATATTAATGTCCTCCTGCACTAATGTGCTACTGAGGGAGTGCTAATATAACCAAAATCACTCTTACAGGAGCCCTCACTTCAGGGCGATAGGACAACACCAGAGGAATAACTGTTTGCAGTGTCATTAGTCTGAATCCCATCATGTTAATGGAGCCTTTGTGCTCTCATCACCTGGTGTATATGTGTGTCTGCTGGATGTGTGTCTGTGTGTGTATGCTGCAGATGCTGTTTACAGCCTGCTGGCCATATTTACACAAACTGGTAGCCTTAAGCAAGCCTTTGGCCTGCTCACTGGAGAACCAGTGCCCTTCTCCTCCACAGCTATTATTAGTGTAACCCTAACATGCATAATTCATCAACATGCAAACAGGTTTAATCCTTAGCCCTAAATTCTCATAACCTCACCTTTCTGCAGCATTTACTGTCATGGTCACACAAAATATGGGTCATACACAGAAATATGCCAACATTATATAATATTAGACCAATATTTAATAGCATCTATTTCAGTAATTGCTGTGTATTGTATTGAATTTGTACTGAACACTCACTGGCCAGTCTAAATAAGACCATGTGATCACACAATAAACGTCTAATAAGAAAAAAAAATAATGAAAAATATTATTCAATTATTTCTTTATTTGTGTGGTATTTGTGTAAATATCAGTTAAGTTACACTTGAGTTGCTAACAGTAATGTAACACACTTTATTACTTCTGACTGAGGTCTGCTGGAAATGGCTGTTGGCCTGATTCACACACACACTCTCTCTCTCTCTCTCTCTCTCTCAGGACCTCTAAGAGTCATTTCAGTACCCTGGAGAGCGGCCTTATTAAACTGGAAAATGACAGAAGTTCTAGCATTTTAAATCTGCTTACCCTCAAAAAGAAAAAAAGTGCAAATTATAATGATGTATTTTCTATGTTAAACACATTTTATTATAGAGTTACACTTAACCAATAAT
This sequence comes from Clarias macrocephalus, assembly GCA_011419295.1. Classification (NCBI taxonomy): domain Eukaryota; kingdom Metazoa; phylum Chordata; class Actinopteri; order Siluriformes; family Clariidae; genus Clarias; species Clarias macrocephalus. Next base: position 180,036 of record JAAGKR010000467.1, on the reverse strand, counting down.
TCTAAGTTTATGATCATCATGATGATCTACTTTTCATCTCCCCCTGTCTTATCACTTGATTTAAATCACTCATAGCATTCAAGCTGTTCGCTGTAACATCAAAGCTGAAATAATCACTGATTAATTCAGTGAGTTCTGCTCTGTTGGTTAGACAGCCGGTATCTGATTACAAACTAAATTGATTAGACTTCTGTCAATTCCACTACAACTATCCAACAATTTGCTGTGTGAGGAGCAACTGTTTTTAGCGGCATGTTTGCACAAATTTTCTCAGATTTCCCAGGATCGTGCATCTAACAGGTTTTCCCAAACAGCACATAATCTCCTTGCTTTTCAATACTTTTTTGTTCATCTGTCAAGCTGTCACATTCCCTCATTAAAAATGTTTTAAGCTGAATTGCAAGTAACGAATGCACTGCTGTCTTTACTTCTTCATCAGAAGTGAATCTGCATCCTCATAGAGCTGCTTTCAGGAGACCAAACAGGTGAATCTGATAAAACAAGATTAAGATTATAGTAAGTATGCAATGTTGTCCTCCTTTTTGATCTTCAATAAATAAAGGTCTTCAATAAAGGTCTTCAATAAATAATGGCACCAGGTGCACCCTCAGATGACAAAAACAAATCACTGCATGCTGCTCTTCTTTCGTGCAAATCACAAGTGAGGTATCCAATTTTGCTCGCACCACAGTTACAAATGCACCCATATAACACATTCACACCTGCAAAGCAGTGACTGTGGAGACAGTAGCCTCAAACGGAAAACACTGATAAGACAGGCCAAAAGAAGTATTAATATAACCAGAGTGCAAATCATTTTTGACTCACCTTCATAGATTGTGTGCAAAATAGTTGTTCGCACACACCAGATTCTGCACGCTGGTCTTTATGTACCTCCACTTCACTCTACACTTCTACATTTGGTGAAAATGCTAATTCATTGCAAATTAATACCTAGCTTACCAAGCCAAGCTCCTGCTAACTCTTTTTCTTTGTGTATCTTTTTCTTTGAGTATTAGTGTTTCCTTCCTTTCTCCCGCGGGGCTAAAAGACAGGGAGGAAGAAGAGACGAGGAGGTCATGACCGGGACTCTTGGTCAGGATGGCTGATGGCGTCACCTCACCCAAATGCCTTTCTCTGCATACATATCACCCCTCTGGTGCACATCCATCTGTATGGAAATGCAGCAGCCTCCACAGCTGGAATCCCACAAAAGCGCTGTCCTTTACTAATAGTTATTATCTTAGCGGACTGCTCCTCCGATAGACCCTGCAAAACAAGCACTTCGCATCTTTATGGTAATGCCCCGCTATAGTATGGAAAATGCCCCAGGCGAAGCATGAGCCCAGACGCTGGTTTTCATTACTATAATTCCCATTATCACTGGCTGATGCTCATCCTGTGATTGGTACTATTGGCTGACACGCTGAGCTGATGGTGTCTTCTTCTCAACGTTATTCTCTCATTCTGTGTCGTATGAAATCCATTGTACTGTTTTGAATAAACGTAAGGAGTCTCTGTCTTAAGCTAAGATTTGTAATCTTGTAGATTTGGGCTATAGAGGGACCTGTCGGTGAAGCTTGGCTATATTTGACTATATTTTGAGCTGAACTATAACCTGAGGCTTTTTCCAAATTGGAAACTGTAGTAGCATGTAGTATTTAGATCTTGATACAGGAAGACAGTCGAATGGTTGAAGACACTATGTGTGTGTGTTGGTGTGTGTAATTGTCGCTGGTGAATGATTGACAGCTGTGGTTGCATTCGCATACCTCCTCCTTCCTCATCCTGCCCTCACTGTCACACTGCCTTTTAGCACTTTTGTTCCCAGCATGCCTCATGAGAGCAGAAGCCTACAGTGGCAGATGAGCCCCTGCCTGTGACAAAAGGGTCCCTGTGCCCTCCATAATCAAACGCAGCAACAGCACCCCCTCTCATTTCGCACTTCTCTCTTACTCTGATGACATTAGAACACACACTACACCAACCTTTTTACGATGGTGACCTTCATTCCTGCTTTTCTGTCTCACACACACACACACTCACATCGAGCATAAACGTGTACTTTGCAGCAGTGTAAGTGGTGTGTGTGAGACCCAGGGGCAGGCTTTTAGGAGGCAGATAAACGTCAGGCCAGGAGAGGAGTGATGTCTTGTTTACACATTATCAGGTTGGAGAATCTCCTACTTTAACTCTGCACACTTGTTCTTCATAACACTCAAGAGGATTCACTAATATCCAATGTACCACTGTTTCTTTTTTGCTTTGCACTCACACACACACACCCAAACGCACACACATTCAAGGGTCCTGTGTGTAACGAGCTCTGTTTGAGACTTCCATTTGGCTGGATGAAGTTCTGAGGCCCTTAGTCTCTCGTCTGACCTTGATTGAGTGTGTGCTATCAGAAGAACTGACTACTGTGCTGCTCAGTGACACCATTAGTTAAAAAGAGACATCATTCCCAAAATGATAGATCCAGTGCTGCAGACCTGAAATTGCCCATCGCCAGCAGACAGAGTGGTCAGAGATTTACTTTCTTGGGAATAAGACTATTAGTATGTAAATCTGTAAAGTCCTCATTATTACACTGACCTTCTTAGCTACACATGTTCATTCTGCCAATCACTTCTGTCCCTTTCTCCCCATTTTTACATTCACTTGTCCCTCGAATACAGTAGCATTCATTTAACAGAATCTCACCAAATTCAATATTCCACTAATTCAGACATGAACATACATGAAGATGTCTGAATCCAAATGTTTCCCATAATCATCTTAAGAACCTTTAGCCAGGATCAGGACACAATAGGATACAGTCAAGACAGGCATACTGATATGAGGAATGCAGGAAACCAGGTACGAATTTAAAATAATAAGATTTAGAAATTAAGACTAGATTTAGAGGACTGGAGGAAATTAGATACAGTGACAGAAAACAAGGTGTGAATAAACAAGAACTGGATATAATGAAAGACCAATCAGGTCAATGACGTATAAGGGTGAATGTTTAAGTAAGTTATCTCTCTCAGCTTCAGTTCAAGACTTCAAGAGTTTGTTGTGGCAACATAGAATTAATGTGAACAGGGCTTCAAACTAAATAAAGTTGAGATCCTATTACATGACTCCTGCTATAGGCTACTATATAGTGAAGTTTAAAAGTACCCTGTAATTGTGAGTTCTGAGTGGACAACATACAGTCTTAATCATAATTGTTTAACTGTGTGTGATACAACAGGTGCACACAGAAGCACTAATCTATATATAAACCATATTTTTACAGACCAAAAACACATTTAAAATTATCACAAAAAAAGCTCCAAAAGTTTATGCATTGGAAATGTGAGACACATATTTTCTTTTTTCCTCAGCCTTAGCATGGAAAACAAGGTCACTGTGAAGTACAGATATCAACCACTTCATAAACTTAAATTGTACAGTTATAGTTTACAATGAGAATGACTATACACTTTGCTTTTGTTGCAGAAATATATTCAATTCCATTCTGAATATTTACTGTAAATTAATTTTTTAATCTAGTCCAATTTAGTTTGAAAACATGAGCCTGGCAACTCTTGTAATAAAATGTATTGCCCAGTACTCCTCCTCCACTGAAAATATTCATGGACTCAGCATGGGGCAGAGTGATTTCTGCCCCAGTGGGCCTCTATTAGTGCTTGTTACAGTCCCCATGTTTGACCACTAGGTGCAATAGTAACTCTATGAAGCCAAGTGTGCGCTGGTCCATGACTGCTCGCCTACCAAACAAACCAATGACACATTAGCCTCTATCTGTCAAATAGCAGGATTTTTTTTTATTGGCTGATCACTTAAAAGATGTAATTAGTATTTCAACAGAATGTAAAAATGCATAATTGTAATAGAGGGCTTGAAGATTAACATTTGTTCAATCACTGTAAATGGTATCTATTGCCACATAAGCCACCACTGATTTCTCTCTCTCTCTCTCTCTGTGTGTGCGTGTCATAGATACACATATACTGCAACTTCGTAACATCATCTAATGAGGTGATGACCAACCACTTGTTATAATTGCTTCAGAGTACTTTTAATTTTCAAGCTTATTAATCATATGTAGAGTTATTTAAAAATGCATAAATTAATCTTGAATTAAAAAGCTGATCAAAGCCTCAAAACAATTAAAGTGTAAGGTGAGATTTCCCCAGGGCTGGCAGTTTTATTTTAATGGAGTGTTCAGGTTCAGATTATCACACTTTAATATGCAGCCTGTGATTAATGTAGGGCCACTAAATGGATTTTTCTTTCCCTCTTTCTTGCAAAAGGTTAGCATGAGACACACAATGACCTCCCAACTTTGTGTCTGAATAGCTTTTCTCCTCCTCATTCAAACATCAGGTGCTGTCAGAAACTGTCCTCGGCACTGGTGTCAGGGTGTCTAATTTTTATTAGCACCATTTTCATTTCTGGGCAAAGTCCTACCTTACAGTTTTCTCATGTGGATCACAGAATAGACTGTGCTTAACTGGTTTAAATATCCAACCTTTGTCCACTGGTGTAACTAGTCATGATCTTCTCAGATAAATTACATATGAATTAAATATGAGAGAAAAACATACATCTTAAAAATGTTAATAATGATTTTGTAAAAAAAAATTTCTTTTCATAATTTAGAGCAAAAGTAAAGTGCTTCAAATTATTGAACTCTGATTATATATTAAACATATTTTTTTTCTACTGCCATGCATCCAACATGTTAAATCTGCAGTAGAACCATAGCTCTATGACCTCCATGTCAGGAGAAACAAGAATCTCTGCTATGTGACTTAATTTTCTGACTTGACATATAGAATTAGCCTCACTGCCACTCACAAAACCAGGCCAGACTTTCCAGTGACTTTCCTCTGACACATTCTTAAACAATTTAGTGTTCCTCCAAACCACTACCAGGGCCAACATTCAGTTTCACTGTTTCAGTGCCGTGCCGGTCCACAGGCCTCATCCCTTCATTCTTACTGACTGTAGCACTTTGTGTTTAAGGAAAGCACAGTAAAGGGTGTGCAGTCCAGCACTTTTGTTAATTGTGAGATTAATAATTTCAGTAGGCACAGTTAGTGTTTATAGGTTTGTACTTGAAATCTGGCAGCAGTAATAGCTACATTGGGATAATTTAGATGAATTGTGTATTTTCCCATGAGACAGTTCAGCTCCTGCTTAGGGCAAATGATTGACTGTAGAAAGTGTTTGTTTGGTTTGTTTGGATGAAAAGGAAAATAAGAAGCTACAGAATGTACAACTAGGAAGAAACACAGAATCAGAATTAGTTTTTTTTTTTTTTATGAAATAAGTAAATCAATTAATAGTTGTCCATTGACTGGTTGTATTATTTTGGTTTAGGGATGAGTTGCGTCATTGGTCGTGAGACACTTTTGTGATTGGCTGATCGTGACTCCCTCGTGTGTAGTCCAGATGTTGTAGTTCCCTAGCTGTCTCCTTTGACCAGTGTGGACAGGGTTAGCGCACAAGGGCGCACACTGACTGCAGCCCTACGAGCCAGGCTATTACCAGCACATCTTTGTCAATGTCCAGTAATTAAATTGTCCCCGTTTAATTTTCAGTCCACGCGGGTTATTTTGGCGCAATCTTTCCTTAATAAAGGGTCTAATCGAAACGCTATTTTCAAGTGAAACAAAGGAAGCTTTGAGAGGCGGACCGACAGGAGAGAGGAGAAATCAATAAGAAGCCGCTTGCTGGGCCGCTAGTGGAAGTCTATTGGGTTCACGGTGTTATGATCTTGTAGCGACGATTTGTTCCCAACAACTGCGTTAGTTAAAGCTCTCGTGTTTTAGGCCTCTTTGTGTTTGGTACTAATGGTAAGTCCTGATACTTACGCGGTGTTTCAGATTAGACGCCTGAACATGTTTAACACACGCATTCAAGGCTATTTTACTCCTGATTTCTTGCAGCTCAGACTGAGAGGGAACAGCAGTGTAGAATAAACAGGCTGAAATTTAAAGCAGCTTTTCTTTTTTCCCCCTCAAAGGGCTGACGTGGTCGTTCTTAAAACAAAGGTATAAAATAATGTATAAGAGATAATAATAATAATAATAATAATAATAATAATAATAATAATAATAATTGCCGTTGTTGTTTTATTAAAAACGAATGAAATTTTTATACCAATGAGTTGAATGCACTTTAAGCCATAACTACACACACACGCGAGCGAACACACAGCTGCCGTAAATCAATCAACACTTTTTGACCAAGCAGATTACAGCGCAGTGTTATAAAAGTATTCACAATTAGGTAACACATAAGGACGTCTTTTCTTTTCTTTTCTTTTTCTTTTTCTTAACCTTTCATTGCCTGGTAGTAGATTGTGCCGTAAACTGGACAGATTGAAAGCATCCTCTTGCTGACTGCGGTCAAGTAACATGGGAAACAACCAGATGCCTGGAGTTTTGGGGGTGGGTGGATGATTTTTTTTTTTTATCTAAGCTGTAGCCGTAAGTATATAAATACTACGAAGGAAAAAAGGAAGAGCTCAAATAAATTGTTTATTCAAATTTGAAGCATAAATTGAAAAATTCGGCTCATTTTATTATCAAGCCAGACTCGATTTAAATTTACGCTCCTTTTGTAAATAACATTATAATTACATTTATGGGCATTTGGCAGACATTCTTATCCATACCGACTTACAAAAGTGCTTTGAAGTTTCCGTCATTGGATAGATCCTTACTGCTGGTTACTAGGCTACTAAGTACCATCTTGAAAAGGTTTTTTTCTAGGGGTTGAGATTAACCAAAATATCTAAGATATTATTATTATTGTTGTTGTTGTTGTTGTTGTTGTTGTTGTTGTTATTATTATTATTATTATTATTATTATTATTATTATTATTATATGCCTTAATAATAGTTTTTTTTTACTGAATAAAAATATGATTCCGTTTCCAGTTAGTACCATGAACCACTTTCGCATGGATATATGTATGATCTTCTTTCCATACTCAGTTGTGTGTGTCAGCATGACTCATTAATGTCTCCACCTGAGAGATCTCACGCACTCATCCTCTGGGACGAACCTCAACCATGAGATATCAACCATGATATATGATGCGTTACCTGTATTATTTAGCAAACTCTAAAATGTTAAGCTTCAAAATGTGCAAAATTGCTAACAAAATACACGACAGTAACGTAGCACTAAAGGCAGAAGTAATTTGAAGCAATCAAATAATTTTTTTGGCGTTTCTCCTTAATAATTTAAAGAAGGCGGGGCTTGTAGGTTACAAAATTTAACCTATACACAAAATATTCTGTATAATGTTCGAAATGTAAACGTAAAAACATAATAGCAATAATATTTTAACGCCAAAAAGAAATGAGAAGGATTGCTTTGTCGTCTATGTCGTCACTCCACCATTTTTAAATTTACCTATTTAATTAATTTATTTACTACGTTCTTGCTGATGGTTAATTATTTGCACTATGTGTTTTTAAATCCACTGTATTTTTGATCTGTATATCTACCGTTATTTTAAAGCTAACTCAATAACGGGCGAAAACACACAGGTTCAGTATCCTAAATGTCAATTTTCCATGATCCTGCATGCAAAAAAAGGATATCAATGTGCCATTTAACTTACTCCTGAATAATTTAATAGAAGTGAATAATTACAGTCCAAGATGGTAATTATTGTTGGCGAAGAAGAAAGTCTCTTGTTTGTGAAAGTCAATAGCATGACACTGGGTCGGATTACTCCCTCTGCCATCATCAATATTGCAGAAAGCATGGGAGAAAGAGGTGCAGCAAGAATCGCCTCACACACCACCTGAAACTTATTTACTTTTTCAGAGCTGGTTTATACACTGCGGTTTAAACACCGCATGCATTCCTCCATCTGTATAACACAGCCAATTCTCTCATTCTCTACATAATTTCTGATTGGTGTGCTAAATCTCACATGACGTGCCTTTAAAATAAATACAAGCCTCATAAGGTCTAAGTGGAGAGCTGAAAGTTTTCCTGGGAAACAGAGCATGTGTGTGTGCAGGAGAGAGCCCCCACACCGCATCGCTCCAAACCCTCGCCGTTTACCAAGTCCCGCGGCGCACATCATTTCAATAACAATGTTTTATTCTTAAACCAATGCAGATGGAAAGGCTCAAGGCGATGGTGTCATTCTTTTTTTTTTTTAAGCCTAACTCATTTATCATTTGTTCGCATTTAATTGAAACAGTAGATATTGTATTGATTAACGACGCATGACAACGACAAATTACAATTCTGAAAACGTTTTTTGGGGGGAAAAAAAGAAAAGCTGTCGTTAATTATTTATTTGCAATTTGGGAGCTATTTTCAAATTTAACCAGGTCTATGACTTTTTTTCCCCAAGCTGTGAGCACTTTGTGAACTTTAGATGCAAATGAGCAATGCTCCAACCCCGGACACTGATCTCCCTGTAGCGCGACACTTTTCACTGATCGCACTATAAATACTTATCAATAATGAATACCCATGTAATGCCTACACCACTTCGCTACTAAGCTAAATCAAATTTTTGTACACTCATTTGCTAAATTTAATAGGTATGTTATGTTAACCTACTTCCATGAAATTGGAGATATAAAGGTTACAATGCGTTCCAAAAGGGGAAAGTAACTTAATTAAGCAACTGCATGCATAACACCAGATGTGTTAACACAAGTTCATCGTGAGTGGAAGAGACGACTCTCTGTGTGTTGTTTTAGAAGTCATTTTAAATGTCGGTGTTTAGTTGTCTTTATATTGAGACTTTTGGAACATGTTATATAATATCAGTTGCTATAATAAGAGAGATAGTTAAGCATTAAAACATGATATTATTTACGTCCTGGCGGCAATCGATTACTTTTTGGTCAACCATTTTTTGGCAATAAGGGTTTCTAAAAAAATTATCCTAAAGGTAGAGAGAGAGAGAGAGAGAGAGAGAGAGATTAATTTGACGCTTGCTCCACTACATGATGATGACTTGTGATCCTTTTGGAAATCTCAGATCATATTATTAGGATGAGTCTCGACTAAACTCTCCTACTTTATCCAATCAAACAAGTGAACAAGGTAAGATAGGCTTTTGTTATTAGATAGCCCACCGCTCACACAGCCACACGCGCACAAACACACGCGCGTGCCTTTAAGATCACGTGGTGAACCTTAAAAAACGTCTCGGGCCTCTGTGACAGCAGCGTCCGTCGTTTCCATTGGTCCCGGAGGCGGATGCTTAATGTAAATACGCGGCGCTAAGTGGGAGTGCCTCGCCATTAGTTTAGCTGTCAGTCGATCTCCGGCGCGCGCGATCCACACACATTGCTTTATGTGATAAAGGCGCGCGCTGGCACGCGGACACTGTGCGCGGACTGCAGCATGCAGAGCCACGCGCTCTAAACTCGCACGGTGCGACTTCACACAGCCGATCACACACACACACATGCAGTCGGATTCTCAGACTCCAACCAAAAACAAGAAGGAAACACGAAAGACAGAAAATAATAATTAAATAAACATATTTATTTAGAGGAAGTGGCTGGCGACACATCTACATAAGACTCAGAGCTTCGTTTCTCTTCAAACAAGGTAAGTCTTAACCATAAGCTTTATATCCTCCATATTGTAATTCGCTTCATATTTCCCAAATATCATTTTAAAAGCACTTCATCTGCACGTTTTATTATTTCTTAGGTCGTTCATTCATCGCATAGAGCAGAAATGTTTTACATTTAAATTGCAATTTAACGCCGAAATATTTTTCTTAAGTTAATAACGAGATATTTTCTCGTCGCGATGTAGTGTTCATTTTGGAAAGTGTCTTATATTACGAATTTTTACCAGACTAAGTAATAATTATTATTAATAAAAATAATAATTAATAATAATTCAAAGCAAATACACTTAGAAGTTTTTATTCCGCTGAGCACCCTTTCTGTATTGTTCTGTATTGTAAGTATTCTTCTTTACTTTAGTTTAAAAATATTCTCACTGTAACTACATGCTAAAACTACCATACAACAGCCAACACACAAAGCACACATCCATCCTTAATTTTATAATAACTATTAGAGAACGAACACAATTTAATACATTAAAAGGAGTTCATTAAGACTAATTAAGAGGATAATCTCAGTATAAAGATCTTCACTCAGATTCTTTTCATTTGAATTAATGAAGCCTAGAGGAGTGCTTATGTGCTGCTGATGAGCCTTGAATGCCCCACGTAAGTTCCCTTGGTTAGGCTACTAAAATGTTACCTACTTAAGACAATCACTGTTGGAATGGTTTATTAAAGTTATTTCTCTTTCGTTCTTTTCTTTCTTTCTTTCTTTCTTTCTTTCTTTCTTTGTAATTATTTTATGCGAAGCAGCTAAATGTTGTCTGCGTATTTACTCTATATATTTTTGTATCGGTGCCCTTAAAACTATGCCAGTTTATTATTATTATTATTATTATTATTATTATTATTATTATTTGTAGTAGCAGCAGTAGTAGTAGTCTTTCAATTAATGGAGTTTGGTCGTTTAAATCCTTATTTTATTTTGCGTCTGTTGTTGATTTTTAAGGCCCTCTGTTTTCACACTTGACATATTGTTTTTTCAATCAAATAAACCTAGAAAAAATAACGACATTTTAGGGTTGTTTTTTTTTCTTTTTCAATTATATTAACTTTGTATAGTATGTGTCAAAATGTTCCCTTTTGTAACAAGTGTTTGGTATCCGCAGATTTCCAGGAATGGAATCTATATCGAGCCAGCTATCAGCCGGGAGAGATTCCACCTGTTCACCAAACTCGAAACAGGAGTTGCAGTCCTACACCGGCCCCACACTAAAACCCAACCAAGTCAGTGAGACCTCTCTGTACGGAATACCCATCGTCTCTTTGGTCATAGATGGCCAAGAACGATTGTGCCTGGCCCAGATTTCTAACACCCTCTTGAAGAACTACAGCTACAACGAAATACACAACCGGCGTGTGGCTTTGGGTATCACCTGTGTGCAGTGCACGCCAGTTCAGCTGGAGATCCTGAGGCGCGCAGGTGCCATGCCAATCTCCTCCAGGCGCTGCGGAATGATCACCAAGCGCGAAGCAGAGCGCCTCTGCAAGTCCTTCCTCGGTGAACACAACCCGCCCAAATTGCCCGAAAATTTTGCTTTTGATGTATCACACGAGTGTGCGTGGGGATGCCGCGGCAACTTCATACCGGCCCGATACAACAGCTCGAGAGCGAAATGCATAAAGTGCTCGTTCTGTAACATGTATTTTTCACCAAACAAATTCATATTTCATTCTCATCGCACGCCCGAGTCCAAATACACGCAGCCCGACGCAGCAAACTTTAACTCGTGGAGACGACACCTAAAACTATCGGACAAAAACTCCTCGGAAGACGTGACCCACGCTTGGGAAGACGTGAAGGCCATGTTTAACGGAGGCAGTCGGAAAAGGACGCTGCCTGGGCACGGGTCTGAGAGTTCGTCCCCTATGAAATCACAAGGCGCCGTCAGTGGAGCGCAGGGACGTTCATCTGAGGTGCCCCTTAAAACTCTTCGTTGTGAAGACGACAGAGCCACTGTGCCCATACCGAGTGGCATCCGCAGCTATCCTGTGATCCCGGTACCTAGCAAGAGTTTTGGGATGCTACAGAAGATTCCGCCACCCCTCTTCCCCCATCCATATGGTTTCCAGGCATTTGGTCTGTGTCAGAAGAAAGATGATGGTGTGGTAGGGGATCAGAACAAAACTAACTTGCCTGGTGTGTTCTGGCCAGGCGCGAAGGACAGCGCTTACCCTTCATTTCCCATGTTTTGGCCCACGGCAAGTGGCCTGCCCATGGCTCCCTATCACCACGCGCCACCGAAACCGCCTCCCGAGGTGCTTTGCGCACGGCAGCACGAGTTCGATGCGTCGGAGCCGAGCGAGAGGAGTGCCAGCACCCCTAAAGACAGCCTGCAGGAGAACGAGCGCTGCTCCAGCACACAGTCCAGCCGCAACGACGAGGACAAGTCCGGGGATGAAACCAGAACCACGGAAAGCATGCCAAGAAAACCGAGCTATGTCTCGGCCTTCAGGCCTGTTGTTAAGGACACAGAGAGTATAGCAAAGCTGTACGGCAACAGAGGCCCGTATTCGGGAACCAGGCCTGGCTACCTGTCACCTGACTTCCTGAGCGAAAGTTCGAGTTATAGGTCGGCCTCTCCGGACGTGGACGACAGCGCGGAGGACCCGGATGTGGACGTGGAGTCACACAAAGTACAGGAAGATGATGAAGAAGAATGCCTTCAACTTTCAGTGGACGACCACCACAGTCCACCAGCTCTGTCTGCTCACGATGGAGGGAAAGGGCAAGCAGAGGAACAGCCGAACAGCCGAACGGTCGTAGTGAGTGATCCACACACTACACACCCGAGTGAGGCAGAGAAGCAGAACAAGCCTGTGCTGGAGAGCAACAAAGCTGCAACTCGATATGAAGTGAGTATCATCTTCGGCCTTATTCACAAGCATCTCAACACTTTACCAGACACATAGACAGCAAAATCCCCAAAACAAACTCACTTGTTTTTGTCTATAGACTAAACACAGGTCATGCAGCTTTCTTGCTTTATAATGCATATGCTAGTTCAAAGTTAAATCAAATATCTGTTTATATGAATGTAAATATTAACGCGGTTAATATTGACAGTGCAAATCTATCCACGATAACCCAACTCAGTCTTACATTAATATTTAATGCTCATTGTAATGTTAATACGAGGCGATTTGTAATTGGTTCTCAATTTGGAAACTAATTCTAGTTACTTCTGTAAGCGGTCCTGCTTATTGTTCTTCCATTGTGGATGTTTAATTAGCTCAAAACAGGCTAGTGGTTATGCAGATTTGGTTTACTATTGAGAATTTGTTATAAATAGTCTGTTTTTCTGCATTCTCAAGAGGGATGCAGGAAAGAGTGAAATTGTAGATAATTGCCACTAATTGCCTGGTTAATTTTACAGGTGTACACACATGAAAGGATGGCGCCCCTGTATCAGATGAGTGCCCCGTGTTTCAGCTCGACAGCCACTTATCAGCGCGACTCCAGCAGTAAGCTCTACTTTTAGCCTGGCTCACGTAGTCAACACGCCGCGTACAGCGTCTTACTTTCTACGGAGTTGTTTGTATCTACGTTCATGTTTATTTCCCACAGTTAAAGATGCGCACGAGGAGGAGCCGTCATCCACAGTAGAGGAAATCACTGCGCCGAAAACCCTGCACGAGCACAGCGGCGCTGCTGAAGGAGGCGCGAGGGAGCCCGAGGGTGAGCGGAAGCATCCTGCATGGGGGAAATAACTCATTGTTAAAACATTAAATGCCAAAAAAAAAAAAAATTTTAAATCGTTTTAATAAAATACTAATTATAAAGGCAATCACAAAGTATTTTTCTCTATGTACAGATATGGAAGCGATGCGCAGTGAAACAGGCAGAGCGCCACAGATTGAAAAAAACATCGAAAACATGGCGAAAGGTATAATAACAACAACAATAATACTTTGTAATGCGGTCCCTAATTTTTTGTTATCTTTACTGAAGTGAGTTGACACTGTGACATAAACAGATCCCTTCAGATCAGATTTGTTTTTATAAATTATTTAATAAATGATCTCACCTAATAACAGCAAATTGAATTATAGTCTGTCTACATTTTATGCTGTATGTATATGTTTACACTTTGTGTGCAGTGTGTATACAGCTCAAGACATGTTGTACGTTTGTGTTCATTTTTAGAAATCCATAAACAAAAATTGTCAAGCATTAGACACAGGAAAAGCTTGATTTATTCATCTTGCTTACTGAGCTACAAGCCTAATTATTGTAATAAAATGCATATATTCTAAAGGCTATTTATATATGTTTATACTAATTACAATTCCTATATTTCTATGCTATTGTATTTAGCGTGTGAGACCTGGTACTTAATTATTTATCCAGGGTCATTTTGCATAACAGCCTTTACAAACTGCTCTTAAATAACCATCTTGGATAATGTGTGTTGTTGAAATAACTATTAAACATTTCTCATCAACAGAAGAGCTGCAAAAACAACTAGTGGAACAAGTGGAGCTGAGAAAGAAGCTGGAACGTGAATTCCAATGTCTGAAAGGTATTTTACCATACACATATTTTCCATTTTAATATGAACAGTGGTTTTCCATTAAACATTCTTTTTATTTATTAAGCCTCAGTTCTTTCTCCTCATGCAAGTCTTTATGTTCTGACTGTTCATACTCTTTATGAGTAAGAGACCCACTGTAGTATGATTATATTTTTCTTTTATTATACAGTCACCTATAATATTGTTAATTTCTGTATTGCTTCCCAGACAATTTTCAAGACCAAATGAAAAGGGAGCTGTCATACCGAGAAGAGATGGTTCAGCAACTGCAGATTGTTCGAGGTGAGGTCTGATTTCCCCAAAATAGTTTACATTACATGCCTAAAAATATTTTATTACATAGCCCAAGTGACAAACATATTCATAAAGTTGTATTAATAAACAAAACTATTAATGCATGATTTTTTAAATCTCATTTTTCTCATTTTCTCATTTTTAATCATGTTTCAATTTATTTTAGGACAGATTTTTTTTTCATACTGTAAACACTAAGTTATTTAAATCCAAATTCAATGTTTTGCAAAAACACATACTACAATTACTATAGTACTACATCGTAAAATCATATAAGAATAACAAAAAATAAACATACTAAAAGGAGTAAATTATATATTGAACAATAATTAATAAATCCCCTTTTCTTATTTAATTGTAATGTATATTTACTACATAAGGGAATTAAGATCAATTAGATTCAGTAAATTTGTGTGTAATCTTTTGGGTGAATTTGTTCTTGATAATTGTGTTTGGAATATCTTCAGTTTTAGGATTCTTTTTTTGTATCACGGTGAGGAAAATATACAAATGAGAAGTCCCCTACTGCAAATTTGTATGTAATAAGTTATTTTCCTGACTTATCTCAGTGTCAAAAGTCTATAAATCTAAGTAGCTGAGTTTGGAGATGGGTAGATGAGGTAGGATAATTGGCCTTTCATATCTGAGTCATACTTTGTCTCTCCTGCTCAGACACTTTGTGCAGCGAGTTGGACCATGAAAGAAAAGCTCGTTATGCTATTCAACAGAAGTTAAAAGGTAATCAATGGTTCTAGTAAAAGAAAATAATAAAACCCAAGTTAGCCAAACACAAAACGTCCTGCTTAAGGAAGTGCTTAAATAATATTTCTGCAGTGTTGCAGACATTTGCCCCTTTAGATCACAGATTTTTTTTTGCCTTAAACATTTTGCTTGTATCATATCACAAGATTTTATGAGGGTGATAAAGACACAAACACAGACACACACACACACACACACACACACACACACACACACACACACACACACAGATCTTCATAGATATTGTTGTTTTAAGCGATCCATACCCTTTTTTCCCAGAAGCTCACGACGCACTCCATCATTTCTCGTGTAAGATGCTGACCCCTCGTCATTGCTCTGGGACCTGTACTTTCAAGCCTCCTCTACTACCACCGTGATGCCTTCTGATTGTCCTTCACAGATACGACTGCTCAAACCAGGGACATTAATATATCAATAAAAACAACATTTACAACCACCAGAATTCAGTTATTGGCCTGCAGTGAGCAAGTGTACGGTAGTTTCCTAGGTCTCAAACTTTAATTACTACTAAATAAAAAAGGCTTATTGTATCAACTGTATCATTTATATAAAATATAGCACAATAAGAAACCCTGACATGTTTCACTGAAAATATTATCATCTGTTAAGAAAATAAATTGTAATAGGTGGCTTTGTGCAATGCATATAGTATGTAATATATTTTATTTATTGTGATACTCTTTCTGTTGGTGAAATGTTAGGGCACTTTCTTACATTAGATCCTACATTAATTTATTAATGTATTTTTAACAGTTTTATTTAATCCATGTTGTTCATCAATGTTTGTTCTCATGTGTAAACAATGTAAAATTGATGTAAAGCACTTTAAATAGACAGCGCTGATGGCAACCCTGATGACTGAAATGTGTATTAAAATATCTTGTTAAACTATATGATAGCTATTGTCTGATTACACAATGTGTGAATTGTTGCTCTCAATCTTCCAGCAATAACTATGTGCTACAGGATATATTTCAGTGTTTCATAGTATGAAATAACAAATAAAGTGGACATGGGCATACACATAGACAGATCATAAGGCATGGGCATAGTATGCAAATTTTGATTGAGCTCCATTCATAACACACACACACACACACACACACACACACATGCATTTTCAGTTTAATAATTAATATAGATATTACTTGGTTATACTTTACATCTCAATTCATGGGATTTTATTAAAGATAATCACATATATGATGGTCAGATAAATGCAAGAAGATTCCAGTGCAAAATATCACAGGCCTCGATTCAATATGTAGCATCTTTCCTGAATATATCTGTATGCAGATACACTTGTAGTCTATGTGGTTAAACTGAGGATGTGCACGTGCAATAGAATTACTGTGGATACTGACTGTTATACACTCTTCAAGCATATACAGTATATACTTACATACATTACATACTTTCAAGTATTACATTAAAGTCTTACATCTGTCCGTATAGCTCATTGTCTGTGCAATAACACAGTGCTAGCTTCAGTTTACTTTTTCTTTCTTACTTTATCTGTGTTATTAAATCATTAATAATTAAAGTTATTAATTAGAGAAAGAAGATTAATCCGATTCCTAAACCTTCATCCTGTGAGTTTTAACCTGAAAAGTGGCGAAAGCTATGTAATACTTGGTCTCATAGCGCCATCTAATGGTTATAAACTGCATATAATACTCTTCAGTGCAAAGCTAGGTTGAACAGCCGACTCCAGATGGGTACTAAATGTAGGCTTTGTGCACTGATTTGTCTAATAAATAAACGAGAACACAATAATCTAGACAATATGTTACAAAGCTGATTAAAAAACTGACAAATAATTATTTTGCTAAACACACACACACACACACACACACACACACACACACACACACACACACACACTCAGAGAGTACTTACAGTATGTAGATGGAATGGCTGGTTGGTCAACTGAATGAATTAAAATAGCCTCAGAGACCCTAACGGCTCTGTGATAAAACAAGGCCTCATTGTAGTCCCTTTTTAAAAATCACACACACAGATTTAAATTTGATATAAGCAGCTACAATGCTGACATAAGGTATCTTATTAAACAAAAATTACTAAAGACATGTATTTCCACTGTTTTGACTGCATCTGTTGTTTTGTGGGGGTTTAAAATGATGTTGAATTGCAACGTATTTTTACTGTGAAAAAAGTGAATTAGAAAACTTAAAAAAAAATTTTACTTAAATAAATATCATTATAATATTATGGACAATATATTTGATAAATGTTGAGTAAACAATGAAGCTCTTTTTTTGCAATTTGGAGCTCTTTTTTTTTCTTACAATATAGAATGTTTTAGGAATTAGATTTGATGTATCTTACTGAACTTAAAAGACACCTAAAACATTCTCACAAAAACAAAAGTGTGATTTTTTTATTTTATAATAATAATAATAATAATAATAATAATAAAATTTATTCATATGAGGAAGGAACTGACACGCAGGTAGGGCTTCTTTGCAAATGGTTGCTGAAATCAGATCATTGACTGCACATGTCCCTACTAGAATGGTTTAATGCTCTAATTATAACCACAAATTACCTGAAATTTCTGCTGAAGTATCCAGCTCAGTCTGGCAGTAACTAGTTATTAGACTGTGTTTAACAGCTGGTAAGTTATTTTCCCAGATCTTTATTGCCGACTAAACTGATTGAGAATTTACAATTACTTAACTATGCTTAACTACTTAGTCTACGATTCAGCATTAGATCCAGCATTAGCCATTCAGATCCGTCCTGCCAGATCTCCAGTCCTCCAGCACTTACAGCAGCTGGCCTGTGCTTTGGAAGCTGCTTTTTCATCAGGGATGATGGTGTTTTTCATTTGATGACTCCTTTATTACGTTCTTCGCATCCTCTGTTTAATTGGGTGTTTCTTGTATTACTGCACTGCGTTAAATGATCCAGTCTCATTACTTGGGCTGCACAGATCTGGCCTATCTGAGTACTGAGGGTTCGTTTGAAAAACTGGGCGCTAATTTTGAATTTGAGGAACGTTATTAGAAACGCGGCTCCCTCACGTGCCGAGGGCCTACCGCGCATGCGCCAGAGAAACAAGATGGCGGAGAGTGCGGAATTGAAGGTAAAGCGTAGCCAAAAATTTACTATTGATATCATGTGTAATTGGGGTATTCTTGGCTGTTTGGTAGTGTTTGTGTGTATTTTGTTTACATGTGGCAGTGTGCCAAATGTGTCTTAAGCGGCCTAGCAACATCAGCGGCTTTGTTGCCGTATGGAGGAGCGTTGTTATTGTTGTGATGTTCAGACTTGGTTGTGTCAACTGGGGTGGCTGAAAGCTAAGGAGCTAGTTAGTCCTGTCGGAGCTAGCTAGCTAGCCAGCTAACAGCTTCCTCTTCAGCCGAACTGGTGATGGTTTAAAATTCGAATTTTTAAACTCAGCATGAACGTTGCTATAGACTTGCCATATCGTAGTAGGTGATTTTACTGCACATTCTGACGTCACAATATCGTTGTTGAAACATTGTGTAGGAATATGCAGCAGCAGGCTGGAGTTAGCTTAGCTGGTTTAGCTTGGTTACTCGCTCTGTACGCCTGTGTGCGTAGGCTGTGTGGGTCTGCGTGCCGGTTAGCGGGCTGTACATTAATAGCAATGTATGTAGCTCGACACGGTGGGTGAAATAAAGCTAACCATTATACCTTCATTTACATGTTAAAATTATTACAAGTTACTGAAAACAATAACTACGGGGGTTGTTTTTTTCCTTCGTGGCTGAGGGGTACAAACCGACTGACAGTGGACGCGCATTAATGTGAAGTCCTACAGGCTAGCTTAGCCTGCCATCATAATGAAGTGCTCAGCTAGCATTAGATCTCTCAGTGCTGTGAAAACATACTTGCATATTTAATGCTTAAACATGTCATTCCTTACTAATAAGTGTTTAGATTAACAATATTAAATGTAGAAAATAATCTTTAACAAACAAGTGGTTTTTAGCTAGATTTGAGCTCTGATTTGTGCATGGCATGTAATATTTTGGTTAACAAAAAGATGAAGGGTTTTGTCTGAACTATTTATAAGATTTTATATATTATATATTGGATATTGTTGCCATGATTGAAGCGTGTTATTCACCAGAAGAACCGTTTATTTATTTATCTTTTTTTTAATTTACTTTTATTTTTTTATCTGTGACAATAATCAAGCATTCAGTGACGCTTTCGGTTTGTTAGCAAAGCCGGTATGAAGTGCTACTTCAGACCACTCTACCGCTTTATTAGTTCTATCATATTATTTAACAGTTAAATGTATTTATACACCTGTTTCATTAATACCTATGCATACGTTCAGTTAGTAACTTAGTTCTTTTACGTATTGGCTTACCCATGTGGTGCGCACTCCACACTTTCAGACTCGAAAATGAGATCTGCCTCAGCTCGATTTTTAAAAGCTCAGAGAGGAACTGTATGAATATATTCACTAGATTAAAGGTGCCTTTAGTTTAAAAGTCATATTTCAGGTAGATCTAAAGGTAATTTTAAATGGAAGCTTAAGAAACCATATTGCTGCCAGTGTTAATGACCTGCTACTAACCTTCCCTTATTTGTCATGTTGCAGTTGTTTATAGTGTGTGCGCGCGTTCAATTCAATTTAAGTTCAATTCGATTTTAACCTTGGTCATTGTTCTAAAACAGCATTACAGAATCAAAAGAAAATTAGGTTAATTAGTATAAAATGTGTATATGATCAGAATGTCCCTGATGAGCAAGCCGAGGGCAATAGTAGCAAGAAAAAAACTGAGATGACAATTCATATATATTATATAAAATGCCTCTAACGATGCACATCTTAGTTTCACTTTCTGCAATAGAAGGAATAGAAAGATGTGACCAGGAAGACAGCAGTATCCAGAATGGCTAAAAGTTAAAATGGCAGTGTAGTTTAAAATCATTAACACAAAATTTATTAGTTTAATATTATTGTAAAAACACCACTTCAAACAATATATATTAAGTTACAAAATAAACAAATGATGTATTGTGTAGCTTACCTATTCCTGATTAACCTGCTTTTGTGTTTAGTGGATCTAGACATCATCGTCTAATAGCAAACACTGAGTGTTTAAAAGTGATTAAGCACCATCAGAACATATTTACAATGCTTTTTTTTTTTTAGGAGGGATTTTCTTAAACATGGTTTTCTTATATAATAGTGTTTCATACTTGTGTAGTATTTAATTTTTTCTCCACTTTTAAGTTACAATTTTTATTAAAATTTAACTTATAAATAATTTATTTGTCCTGAATTGGTAGTCCACTATTTGCTGTAATATTAATCAGCTGGAAGCAACAATCGTGAAAGCTCAGATGAAAGGAGGTAATTCTGTGTTAATATGTTGTTAACAGTCCACATAGCAGTATACGCTACCTGGCCAAAAAGTTGCATTCACTAATATTTCTTTAAACTTTAAGCTTTGATTACATCATGCAATTCCTGCAGAACTGTTTACACAACATTATTCAATGGCACAACATTTTTTTCAGAGACCAAATTTATGAGAAGAGATTTGAACCACTCAGCAGCTATTGATGAAACATTCAGGTCATCAGATGATTTGTTTTATTGCCAAATAACGTGCTGAACCTAGACCTGACCAAGTGCAACAACTACAAGTCATAACACTGCCTCCATGATGGGAGCATCACTTTACCCTCATTACCCTGACACACCCATTGCTGTGGATTAGAGCATATCTGGGTTCATCAAACCACATTAACTTTTCCATTGCTCTGAAGTCCTTTTGTCTCAAGTTTTTTTTTTTTTTTTTTTTTTTTTTTTGTCTAATTATCCTCCCTGACAACTTGCAAATCCTGTCGGTTCTTGTTTCCTTGTGCATGTAGAAGTCCATTTACCATTACTATTACACACTAAGATTTCTTTTGTCTTTTATTATGATGCACTTCACCAAGCATTTAAGTGATCTCCCAGCACTTTCATTCATCTTTTTCCCCTTAAGAAGTTGCCCTTCGGCACAGTTTTTTCAGGCTTAAATAATGTGTCGAATAGCTCTTAAAGTTTCAGTAATTTTTGCAATCTCCTTAGCTGTTTCTTTTGTTTGATGCAGACAAATAATTTGCACGTTTGAGAGAAATTTATTTATTTATTCTGACTACGTTAATTAGTAGAATTTAGAAGCTACTCGTTGCATTAGTTAAAGAATTATTGCCAGCAGAAACATATTCATCACTGCAGTAAGTTTTTCAGTCATAGCCTCTTTAAGTTTTCTTATTTAAATCCAAATGGTGCCTTTTTTTGGCAACGTGTCTGTTTATTCCGTTTATAGTACAGTTGTCTGATGTTCAACCCTGTTGTTTTGCTGCTCAAAGTGTAAAACGATCTATTAATACAATAAGAAAAATTCCAGGAAATATGCAGCATTGATATGCCTAATCTTTAACATACTGACTTGACTCCCTGATGCCCCTTCACAGGCAAGAATTTCACGCAACAAAGACAGCATATTTAGTTTCTTTATGATTATCATCACCGTTAATAAAATTGGTAATTTGTTAGGGGTTCATGCTTTGTTGGCCTGTGTGTATGTATGTGTTTCTTTTTTTAACCCCGGTAAAGGCCAAAAGTGATGCACCATTTATGGTCAAAATTTGTCACCATCCATAATAAATGTACTTTTTTTTTATTTATAATTTATATTTAACTGATGTTAAATATGTACACTGATTTTATTTTATACTAAGAGCCTCAAGACATTGTCCATTTACCTTGACAGAATGTGGGAACTCTCGCAAGTCAGTGGCCGGTGAAATTTCTGTATTGAGGGTTGACAGGGCTTTCTGCATAAATCAATGCAGATTATTATTTTTGTTAAATCATCTCCTGTCTTTTGCCAAATTTCGGTCTACTATTTTTGGAGCTTGTGTGATTTAATATTGTAATAAAATACAAAAACATTACCAGATATCATATCCTTACGGAATATTGTGCCAGTGTACTATTGTGTAGTGATGATTAAATCATTATATTGCATATGCCTAATATAGAACACCTTCAAAATATATACCAGATTCACCAACATTCACCAAGGGTCACTAATGTTGCTTGATGTTGCTTTTGGTGAATGAATAGAAAATTTAGCGCAAACAATATGTTGTAAATTGTAAGCCTAACACAGCAAATTGCACCTTACCGCCTTTATTTTACAGCTTAGATTTGCTTTCCTACCTTGCGGTTTTACTCCTTAATTAACACTGTCATATTCCAAAAGTATTGTATATGATTCAGCTAGGTGGATTTCTTACTACTGATTTACACCTTACATTTGCTGACGATGGCTGCACCCACTAGTCTGAGGAATCAATAATGTCAGTACTGTATAGAATGATAATCAGTGGGAAAAATCAATGAAATTGCATAGCTAGAGCCAGGGTAAATAGCCAAGGCAGCGTGGTGCTGTCTCAAATCCCATACTTGTATATTACTCTAGAATATACAGCAGTATAGGGTTTGTACAGGGTAATACCGTTTCTCTGGGTATCTAAAAATAGCAATGGTATCCCTTTAATTACCATCATGAAAAATCTGCCATATAATTTGCTCTGTTCATGGAATCATAAATCATGGAATTTAGAAATCACATTTTATAGACCTGGGAAAAGTTACGGAGGATAATTTTTTTTTGCACAATTCATCACAAAAATCTAGATTGCAGTGTGGACCAGTGCAATTATTTAATTTCAAATTGGTTGCATTATTACAAGTAATATACACAAAGTTGGGAATTTATGTAGAGGTTGTAAATACTTTACATTTTTTATAATAATAATATAGTAATAGTAATTTGGGGGTGATAAAGAAAAAAACTTCCTCTTAATGAAATTGTGTGTGCCATTATTTGGTGTTTGTCTAGGAAAATATATTTGAATATAAAATGGTACTTCTTGAAAGCGGAATATTGCAGTTCTCATGTAAATATATAAATAATATAATTAAATAATGTTGAAATAATAGCAATGAGAATTTCTGATCTAATTCCCTAATATTATTTTATATTGGTTTTGGCAAAGTGTGTGAAAGCTGGTGTTAAATTTCCATCTGATAGTTAGTTGTAAGCTGTTCAGTTAAAGGCATGTGCGTGGCAAATACGTTGTAGACTTAAATGGTTTGTCGTCTTCGTGCATTCAGGTAGTGAGTAAAAACATTAGCGTGGATACTAAAAGAAAACCTTCCTCACGTTGCATTTAAACTGCCAGTTTTCCTGATAACAGTGTAATCCAAAGCCACATGGAGGTTTAAGGGCGTTTTCACATGAGGGCCCCGGGATCATTCCCCAAAGTCTGGTTCATTTTGATCAGTGAGAACAAAATCAGTCCAGGCTCAGGAACCTGAGTCTGCTCGAAGAGATGATCTCAGGCATAGTACAGTGTATTTGGGCACGTATTGCATCAGATATGGAAGCAAATCATACGTGAACATGGAAGGTGTCATCAGTGCTGTTCTTCTCTGAAATCTCCATGAGTGCATTGCCCGCCCTCTGGCCCACACAGTCTTAGACACACGAAAACACTGACATTTTTTTCTGGAATATTAATAATATTAGGCATTTTCACAAAAGTTAACATCCTTGATCTCTTTTTTTCTCTCATGTTTAATAAAGGCTCATAAACCAAACAGGTACACATCAGGAACTCTTTAAACTCTTTATACCTAAACTTTTACATTGGTCAATCTTTTTAAAAGTATAATGAGGATTTTTTGATGAGAGACGTGACACAACACCATTCATGCTGACTGCAGAAAAAAATGTCAAGAGTATTGGAGCTTGTCAAGTTCAATTTAAAAAAAAAGTGGATGGGTATATTTGTTCTCTGATGTGCCATCAAGTGGACGCTGCTTTAAGTTTTCCAAATGCCATACATGAGCTCTGTATGCAGCACAGGAATCATGCTTCTTTCATAGAAATAGCCTGTGCATACATACAGGCAATTGTGACGTGAGAGTGAAGTATATTTGCGCATTAAGGACGCACGTTTTCCTGTTTAACTGTCTGGAATGTAATGCTGTAATGGAGCTACTAGAGACAGCAGTAGCACCGGCGTCACAGCTCCACACAGCGCCATGCTCAAAGCCGTTTCTAGGCTCAGCACTTGAAAACGGAGCTGTTACAACAAATGCAGGAAAAATTTTCAACAAGTTTACATGAACGTTTATCATTCAATTTGTTGATTGATTTTTGTTGATATTCATGTATTTTGTTGGGTGTGTATCAGATTTCATACTTTTTGTTTCTGCTGGAGAAAGACTGGCTTACACAGTTATTACATCAGACTTCTGCTGGATTTATTTTCAGGTGTAGTTAAACTGCAAATCATATTTAACATACCTTTGCAGGTTGTTTCATGTTTTTTTTTTTATTATTTTTTTTATTATTGTGTGATCTGTTAACGATATTAATGGTTTGCTGACATTTATTCTGTCAGGCTAAAGGCAACACCGTAACCAGTAGAAAGCTCTGTTGTTGAGAGTGATTTGTGTCTTTGAATAGTTCCATATTTTTTGGCTAGCTTAATGATGCTGTCAATTAGTCGGTCTCCTTCCTTGCTGTTTTGAGATGCATTCATGTTGACATTAAACAATGATGTGGTCATATGCAACATAGATCATTTGAGCCCATTCACACTTGTATTTCATGCTGTCCACATGTGATCTAATCACCCAGGACACTCAGGGGCCTTAGGATACTTTCTCACTACGATCCTAAACACACATCTGAGTACACTTGACCCTGAAGTCCGGTACATTTGCATAATGTGAACATTCCATACCATGCATGGACATAGATCATCTTACTGTGTTCTGGTCCACTTGAAACGGTGGTCTCGAGGATGGTACTCCGAGTACTTGGGCATGCACAGATATGAAAACGCACCGCACCTAAACATGGAAGTCGACCACTGTTAAGAATGCAGTGACATTAACACCATTCGTCTCTCCTCCAGTATCTGTGTGCACGCAGCATGTGCCGAATCCATCCTCCGAACTTTGCAGGCATATTCAATAAAGTCCAAAGTCAAAAGACACTTGACATGTTTTTCCGAAATATCAGTAAAATTAAGCGAGTGAAGGTTGACTTCCTTATATTCTTCCTGTCTTTGTGTGTATTGGTGGCTTACAAAGCAACCAGGGGCATACTGTTACCTACTGTATTGGAGTGTTTAAATACGCAGTTTCAGGTACGAAACAACATTACTGATGTGAAAGCTGGCCGAGAGGCGGGGTGTGAGAGGGTACAAAGCAGTTATGTCTTGTGTGAAAACACCTCTAGAGCTGAACACCGAGATCTTGTTAAGTATGCCGACAGTGGTTCATTACAAGTATGTTTCCTGTTGAATCATTCTTATGGTAATCATATCATATCATAATAAAATCGTATAGCAATTGTCGATTATATTACATCATCAAGTTTTAACAATAGCTGTGGCAAGTACTGTGCGTGTGTGATATGTATTCCATACAACGCACTTCTTTTTATCTTTGTACTTGCAGGTGTATGATGTAGGTGTGCAGACGAGTATAAATACATGATATGAAACTCTTTGC
Organism: Clarias macrocephalus; assembly: GCA_011419295.1. Classification (NCBI taxonomy): domain Eukaryota; kingdom Metazoa; phylum Chordata; class Actinopteri; order Siluriformes; family Clariidae; genus Clarias; species Clarias macrocephalus. The sequence goes on along the minus strand of JAAGKR010000467.1, from coordinate 154,190 downwards.
TTTGTTTACATACAGATCTGTTTGCAATAAAACCTTTTTTTTTTTTGCGTTTATCCTGCTTGAATCGAGTCCTTTGTTATTTTTGTTGATTCAGAGCTAGCCTCAAACTAGTGTGGGTAAAAACTGTGACAAGGTATGTCAAACAGGAACTATCGATCAAACTTCTTATATTTTCTAAGTTGAAAAGCAACAAATATAAAGGCGCAAAAGTTTGTAGGACATTAGAGCTGTGAGGGATTGCCTGTGTGTGATTTGTCACAGTCTCCATTTTTTTTATTGTTTTATTCAATTTAAAAACTTGTGATTACAAAGACATATCTTTAGCCCACAAGAAACGCATTCTGCAACACAGACACTTTTTGTCACAAGTCGACTGGGGCGAAGCCTTTCTGTTCTGACCAGTACAGGAATTGCTTGTGGCCAGTAGCTGTCTGTTTGAACTTTTTGTTCACATACTATCCACTTAAGACTTTTAAGAACAAATTCACAAATCTTATTCTTTTCAATAGTAGGTCATTGGGTTTAAAAATACTCTCCTTTTTTGTTTTGTTAGTTTTTTTTCCCCCTTTGTTTTTATGTTGACTTCACATCAAGTATGCATAATGCTGCCGGCTTGTTTTCTTGTGGAAAGGAAACTAACTTATGAAAAATAACATCTCCTTAGCAGTGCTTCCTCCTGCCAAATTATTTGTCAGACTGTTTCAGTATGTCAGAATGTTGTGACTCACAGTAACCACAACCACAAAAAACCCCAGGCCAAAGAAAGACGTTTTCAATCAACACCTGCATGTGTAACGTCTGTAAACAAGGTCTGCATGATCAATATTTACAGGGATCTGGATTTCTGCACGAATAGATCTTAAATTCTAATGTTCAAAATTCATCACGATAAACGCCAACTAATACAGTGTTCCCCATGTCTTTTAGATAATTGACGGGACATAATTAACAGAAGGAGAATCTGAAGCAACCTTATTAAGTAGCAGGATATTATATATTAATCTCGTTGATTTGTATAGCTGTTGTTTTGTTTTTCAGATGTTTGCCTTATCCTTCTGTTTCAGTTCATAGACATGTTTGTGGGTTGTCTTGATTAAGTGGCCTGATCAGGAGCTGCAATGATGTCTTCTGATTCAAAGATCACAGACGCCAGCCTGGCAGTCTGCTGTGGGACTTTCAGTACCATCTGGAAATCACTTGCGCTTTGATGTTTGCAAGTCAAAATGTAGCATTGAGCAGTATACCAGAGAAGCCAACATCGACAAACTAGCATTTATGCTGGTCTTCCTGCTAAAGCAATGCGGGAAACACCTGAAACCTACAAGTTAGGCCAAACGTTAATAAGCTAATTCACTTAAAGGGAATGATTACTTTCGCTTCACCAACTTTCCGATCTAGGTGAGCCTGTAGAAAACAAGGAGATGGGATTTTGGTTGGAAAAAGCATGCAAATTCTTTCTTGCGAATTTGTGCCTGAATTTATTTTATTTTATTTATTTATTGGGTCAAATTGGAATTGCATGTCATGACGGTTCACATGCATAATTACAAGTGACTTTTATACGGCTCAAATGTGGATGCACTTGGCGTGGTTGAGTTCATCAATATCTCTTTGCTCACATTATCTGGATTAAAACACATATCAATTCTGCAACCACTCATTGATTTCAAACAATGGATGCAATTTTCGCAAAGATATACTTTGGATTTTGCTCTGTAGTATGATGAGCAGTTGACTGTATATGTGTATATATCTGATCTAGGACCACATACAAAAGTAAATCGGGTCCAATATGAAAACATTAGATTTAGGCATTAACACAATCACATAAAAAAAAAATCTGAACTGTGTCCCATTTGGGGTAAAAAAAAAAATAATAATAATAAATCACAATGAAATCTTCAGGCTGGGAATGTGAACACAGCTTAAGAAACCAGGAGCAGACTTGTTAGATGATGATTATTATTGTTGTTGTTGTTGTTATATTTTGTAATTCATAATGGAAATAATATCATGTGTCCTCAGTCATATGACTACTAACTGTGTGTGTGAAAGGGTGAAAGCTAATATATGTTTCCCATGAGACGTGTGAAGCTGACCAACAAACTTTAAAAACTGCTAATGCTTAATCAGATAGCAGTGTAACATACTATAAGGAAAGCATTGCCTCCCCTTACAGATACTAATCACTGACTGGTGTTGCTATTATAAAGAAAAACAAGTGGCCATCATTACTTTAAGAAATGAAGGTCAGTCAGTCCGAAAAATTGGGAAAACTTTGAAAGTGTTCCACTTTCAAATCACTGCTAAGGACAGGCAACAAGCAGAAGAGACTTGTTTGGGCTAAAGAACACAATAAAGAACACAATAAAGAACACAATAAAGAACACAATAAAGAAAACTCTTTGAATGAGAAGGTGTGTCCAAACTTTTGGTCTGCACTGTATGTTCATGCATCCTTAATGTGCTGATTTGAAAGACATCTTTGCTTTACACGTTTTACATGCTCCCAGTTTTTTGTGTAAAGCTTAAACTCCTTGTGCAGAGTTTTTATCTGCAAGATGTGTGATTTCTTCTGTATGGTTGTAAGAAAGAAGAGCCTGGATATTCTGTGTTTTCGTGTTTTCTCTCCGACGTGTTTTTAAGTGTCAGTATTGAACTTCAAATGTTTGCATGTTACATTTGGTTTGTCTGCTCCACTCGGGTTCTTGTTCTATGTCGCTACACATGAAAAGAAACCTTGTTTGACATCTTTTTTTTTTTTTATATTTGAGTCTGTGTTCTCAGAGACTTTACAATGAAGCAAGTTGTGGGTGATTTAATGTATGTTGTTGTCACAAGGCTTGTAAATGCTGTTTCGAGTTGGGGTATACTGATTTTATTTTTTGAAGAAGTTTATAAATAGTCAAGTGCTGTGACAATTCAGTGTTTTCCATGATTGAGAAATATTTACTTGAGACGGGTACCACAACTAAAACCATTATTTCCTCTTTGCAGCAATGTTATCGTTCTTTGCATTGTTGATTAAACAGTGATTACAGCAGTGTTGCGTTCTTGATTTGACTGGTCAAAACGGGTGTGTTATTTTTATGTAACTGTATGGCCTAGGACTGTAATCCAGCTGTAATGTGAACATTGCTGCATTTGCTCTAACATGGTGTGTCTGTAGTTACAGCTCGTACACAGGAGCAAATTTTCACAGCTCAGGAGATTCATCAGGGCAGACAGGTTTATACTTTTGTAGGTAAAAAAGGCAACTGATAATACAAAAAAATTTATATTGTGAAAAGGTTAATTTTATTATTCATCATATGTTATTTTTTTATCATCATCAGTGTAAGGTAAATGTCAGAGCTTGTGAGGTTAGCTTGAAATTAAATACAGTATAGAATTAAACTTCAGCCAGATATTCCCAATTAGACCTGGACATGCCTTTATTTGTTCAGACATATATTTTTGTTTTTACTTTGTGTGTGTATATGCATGAGACATTTAGACATTTATATGTATAAAAATAATAATGATATAACTTAACGCATGTGATGATGGAGTATATATACTATTAAGCAATATATATGGAGTATATACTATTACGTGCTGTGATGTTGATTACGTGCAGGCAAGAGAGTGGAAATAAATTTTGAGCGAGTGGAAATAAAATCTGAGCGCAAAATATTTAGCTCAGGTATTTAACGTATAAATAACTACAAATTTACTCAAATTCCTCCAAGTGATCAGACTGTTTACGTCTGACAGCGGAATGGTGTATATGCTGAAGAGAGATGAGAGCAGTGGGTTGTATGGATGAATCATTCACCAATCTCTGGCCTGATCGGTGAATTAGTAGTTTTTTGTTTTACACTCTGTATGCGTGTATGTATGCGTGTATGTATGCGTGACTGGCAGAGAATTGCAGTGTATAAACCAGTGGGACAAAGTCCGAGGCTTCATGAATATAATTTTTCGCCCCTTGATTCAGAGTTTGGATCGAATTGCTGTAACCTCTCGCAGCCGGAGGCCTAGAGAGAGCTGATTGGCCAAGTTCTTTCAGAGGGGAGGGATGAGAGGTACTTGGTACTCCCACATTAATTACGGCTCTACAGTCTGAGGGCGTCTGTGAGCTCGTGGAAGGAGGCAGTAGTAGCCTTAATGTGGGAGTGCCATAGTGACGGAATTGGAGACGACTAAATTAGAGGGAAAATCTGGGGAAAATACAAAATAAATTGCAGCTAGTTGTTTCTCTAGAAGAGAATCAGAGGCTTTTCTTTATTGTCCATCACTTTTTGCCTGTGGTGTAATTCTCTCCATTAATCTCTGAGCCATTAAAGAAAATTCTTTAACACATCAGTTTAGTGGATCAGTTACTGAATGTTACTGTTTTATAGCGACTTTGCTGTGTTTTAGAGGAATGAACTCTTTGATGCTCATTGTCATGTGCTCTGCTATAGCTGTGCGTGTGTGCGCGTGCGCGCGTGCGCGCTTGACTAGACTTCAGCAGCTCAGTTTCTTTACAGACAGTACTAACCTACATGGTACTTAACATTAAAGCATGAATTGCAAAGAAGAATGTTTGGAATTTAGGCGTGGCGTTTTCTCATAGTCGAATAATTGTTTAAAAGCAGTCTGCAATGCCAAAGTGTGGGAAACGCTGCAGGTATTCAGCACAGAGACAGCGTACAACAACTTTTAAATAAAATAAAAGTTTTTAAAGCATTGGGGTTTAAAAGTATTAAATGTTTTTTTTCCCATTTTACTGTTTTTAATTGCAGAGAGAAGTTGCAAAGGAATGATGTATATTTGCTTATGCGAATCACTTATGCTATAGATCAGATATTCCAACAGCACTATATGGAGATTTTAAATCTTTGAGACTTTCAAAACTCGGCCAGCTGATAGAGCGCAGAATGTGTTGTGTTTCTTGTGTTTCTGAAGATCTGCCTGAGTAATTTGAATGCATTTAGAAATTCTTTATATTTTGCCTCTGAACAGAACCTTTTGTAACCCCTTTTCCACCAAGGTGTTTCCAGAGCTAGTTTGGAGCCAGTGCCCAATTTCGAACCAATGCTTTGTTTTCAGACAACCAAAGGACCGGCCCTCAGACAGAAAAAAACGGTTCTATGGTAGCACAAACACTTTGCTGGGCTAGAACAAAGAACCGCTTACATCAGGGGTTGTGAGTGGGGTAATGTTTTTGATAAAAACATCACAGAACCTTTATCATGAAGTCTTAAACTCTGCTATTCACAATTCCTATTTGTAGGACTTGCAGAGTATCATCTTCATAAAGCATGGATGTGCATTAGTTGTTTAACTTCCTTAACTTTCTAATGCTTTCCAATATATTGTAACAGAGTTTTAGGTTTCACAAACCACTGAATAAATTCGAAGCTGGGAATGATAGAAAGGTCTGCCTCCAAACTCCCCATAACCCAATCTGATCAAGTACCCATGGGATGCACCAAACAAACAAGTGTGATCCCTAGAGGCCTCACCCTATACCTTGCTGCACAAATAAATTAACAAATAAAAACTAAAGAATGATGAATGGATGGACAAACACGTTTTAGAAAGTTGTTGTTCTATCCAGTAATCTGCTTCCATACTTTACACACACCTTATGATTAGTTAAAAAAATTAATAAATAAAACTTTGCTCTACCCTATAGGATTAAAAACAAACCTCTCTTTACTTGGTCTTCCCCTCCCTGCTCTTGGAAAACAAAACTGGCCACAACATAAGTCAGTGGGGAAAAATATAACACATGTAACAAAAAAAGGCAAGCTAACATTAAAATTCATATAAGGCAGATTGTAAACACAATGTTGCATTAATACAGTTAACATTTCTTTCAAGTGTATAGCATTGTTCACTTTTGATCTTGGTAGTAATGGTACTGGCCGCAGTCAGATGCGTCTTAACTTTTTATCATTAGCTTCTTTGCTCACAAACATGTTATCCAATCTAAATCGGTAATTAGTTAAAAATATTATACTGCATTTCGTTTAATTCGCTACGGGTAAACCCTGAGAGTCGTCAGCGTTTAACTACAGGTGAATGTAATTCCTGCAACCTTCATAGCATCACAAATACTACTGTTTGCAGAATGCATCTAAGTAACTAACTGACTGAATCTAATGGAACAAATTAATGTCAGCTGTGTGAAAATGCCGCGTTATATATCCAGCATTTATCTGCGTTTCACAGCCGTTTTAAAGAAGGAGAGGCAGTCAGAGTCACAGAGGTCTTTTATCTGTAATCTGTAACCCTCGTTCTTGTGATGTTTTTTGCAATTGCACTAGTCATAAACAAAGTACTCGACAGTCAAAGTGAAACCAGATTGTTGTACTCACTGCGCTGTAAATCTTTATTCGACATATCACAAGACATTTTAGTGAAGTTTGACGCTTTCTGGCAGGAAAATTATATTGTAAGCAACTGGAAGAAGGAGGTTGTGTAACACCTTTGAAGCTGAAAGAAAGTAGCAAGTTAGAAGGTTTTACTGAACGTGCTGGAGAAAGAGTTTTTCTGGTAACTTTGTCACACTCGCGCCTTTTTGTTTTCATGCATTTCAGGCTGTTTTCTCAGCCTACCTTTTTTTTTTTTTTTTTTTTAATCTGGTCTGTAATGTAAAATGTTGCTTTCGTTACAGGCATGCAAATATTCTTCTGTAATGTTATTTTACTTATAAATTTTTAAGGCATGTTTCTAAATGGTGGATGGTTTTGGCCATAATCCAGACATGATGGACATGTATAATGTTTGTACTACGGGAGTATGATGCAGTAGACTTTTACACAGTACTATATGTAGGTCTGATATTCTATCAATCTGCAGTCCTGCAGTACAATCTGCAGTCCTGAGAAGATAACCGCCACCTGCCAAAACCCACAATCAAAACCAGACTCTTTCAGCAAGTAATATCTTACACAACATATTGTCTCCTTAGTAATTACTTCCAAGTCATTCTAAAATGAACTGTCCATATTGCCTTATTTATCTCTAAAGCTATCTACAAAGCTAAAAAGGGCCTAACACAAGGCTGAATCCCAAATCCCTCTCTAATACCTGATCAAGGGCACTGCTTGGTGTGTGGAACAACCTATTGTACACCCTAGCACACTAGCTTTCCATTGAACACTGTGTGGGGTTCAACCCAGAAGTTAATGTGGCTGATATTCTAAAGCAGAAAGAGTGAAATAATGATTCTCCTCAGTTTTTGGCTACATAGTACAGAAGAGACTGAAGACTTTTACTTAAATATTCGTTTTTTTTTTTTTGTTGTTGTTGTTTTTTTGGAGAATAACAGGTCACTGATTATTGACTGCAAGTTTATACTCTGCATTCACCAAGCCATATAGTATGATTTTATATGGTCTCAAGAAAACATTATGGTATTAAACATTGAGGTATGTTTCTCCCAAATGATTCTTGCAAAAATGATTTCATGGTTCAAAGTAAAGTTATTGATTTCTTGTTATCTGCTTAAATATGTTGCTTGTTTAATTGCCCCCCCCCCCTAATTTTTTTAATTGACTGCAAATTTAACAGACCGTGGTCTTTGTTGTCTATGGGTATGTTCTTGAATGTGTGTAGTGAGTCTAATCATATTCATATGGAATTAAATTTGTAAAAAAAAAAAAATAATAGAAATTATAGAATTAATAGTAAATTGCACATTAAATGCAAATGAATGTATTTCAGTTTTGCTTCAGTTTCATTTCCCAGTTTTCCTGCTGAGTTTTTTGTTTGCCCTTCTGGCACAAACGTACCATGTGGGTGGGTGTTACAGGGCTGCTTCCTCTTCATTTTAAATCTACTAGCCTCTCAGGACAAATTTAATAGCGCGCACACCGTTTTTCCTGACTAAAAGAATTGTAACTTTTTTGTTTCTCACTCGGTTGCTATAAGGAGTTATAATCTTATACCTAAAACAAAAAAAGAAGTTTTGTCCAGTCACTCAGAATCTCAATAGTTTAGGCTATACACACTGCTAGGGTGCTGGCTTTCATGATCTGAATTACTTCCATGGTGCAAAATCATTCACCGTAATAAGGAATTGTAAACACGCGTTTATCAAACATGGATTGGCTTATTTTTCTGGTTTAATACTTGTGGAGATGTCCTTAAACAGTGCTAAAATGTACAGCATTTTTTAGAGCAAATGTGAGAAAATGAATGGAAGAGGAAGAATGCGCAGTTGTAAACTGTCAGTGTGTACAGATAAAAATAGTAGTTATAAGCAAAATAGCATTGTTCATAAGCTTATCCTATGACTGGCTTAGTGCAGAATGCCACACAAACAACCTCCTGTACTTCTCTTTTCTACAGCCAAGCTAAATGAAGAGTGTCGCTGTTTACTCAGTAGGTCATGGAGGAGATGCTGTTTATTGTGCAGAATGGCTGAGTTTACTGAGTATCCTCTTTTCCACAAACATCTCAAAAGCATCTAGAGAGGAGCCCAAGACCAAGCCAGCCCTCTTTGTCAGTGTGATTACTTATTTATTTAGAATCTTCGGCCCTGGTGCCACCACCCCAACATACTGCTGCAAAGAAGCCTTCACTGGCTAGCAAGCACTGATGGGGTTTGCAAATGTTAAAGGACCTGTGTTTCACCAGAAATTAGCGTCTGCTCATCTCTTTCCTGTACAAAGCCTCCAAGTTGAGCTTTTAGTCCAGCTTGTTATTGAGAAGATCACGAAGACCTGGAGCCTTAAAGGATAATTGGATAATTTTATATCAGCCATTGATAAGACTGTCAAATTGTTTAGCATCTTAAGTTAGGGTTTGTTGTCACTTGTTGATGAGCTGCCCAAACATGAACCGGGAATATAGTCAACTAACTTTACAGATAAGAGCTTGGCATGTAACTTCTCTTCAAATGTTGGTTTCTGCCATTAGAGGAAAGCAGTCCGTGTCTGACCTCCCTGTATGAGACAGTATATTTGTGCTTGTGGGGGATGGGCAGGTTTAATAAAAATCTGTTTGTGTCCATGCTTACGTGAAGAGTCCAGCTGGCAGTAAACTGGCCGAAAGAGGTTGGTCACTAAGATGGAGAAATGTGAGCCGCTAAGGTCTGCAGTTCCTTGTTTTTATTGGAGCTTTGCTTCACTGCTTTTGTTATGAAAGCTCGTTGGTTAAAGTTTAGATTCAGTCTTCCCCTCCCCCGACATCTTACAATCTTCTCTCTCTCCTGGGCTGGTTTTAACAGAAACCAAATGCTGGATGTTCAGCTGTTTGGTTAAAATGCCTGAAAATTTTTAAAGCTTTAGTGATTTTTGGTTAAATCTAAAATAATAATGTTTGATCAGTAAAGCAAGGCCTCCTGCCCATCAAAAGAAAAGTCAAAAAGAAAACTTCAGAATTGCATGTTCTGTTCTCACAATAAAATAAGCCTTTTTTCTGTTGTTTTAAACGTTCTTAAAAAAAAGAAGAAGGTATTTTTATGGGAAAATTTATGTTCCCATTTTTCATGTGATGTAATTTAATGTGACTTGTGAAATATGTGCTGGTATCACAGATAGAATATCTTCTGCTTTATTATATTCCTGAATGATTGTTGTGAAGCAGGTTTTGAACCCAGAGTGTCCGTTACTTGAGTAACTGGGTACAGTACAGTATAAATCAGTTACATTTTTATAGATTTTATAGAGCTTGTTCATGTTTTGGAATCTATATGTTAGTATGTTAAAACTCATGGTATTTAATTGAAAATGAAAACTACATTTTGTTGCTCAAAACAAATCTTGTGCAATAGTACCAGATCACAGTCTTGACTAATTTCATCTTTGTTTTTTTTTTTGTTTTTTTCTTTTCCTATCCTTTGGCATAACAGCAAATGGTGATGAGCCTACGTGTCTCTGAACTGCAAGTACTACTAGGATACGCTGGTCGCAATAAGCACGGGAGAAAGCACGAACTATTGACCAAAGCACTTCACTTGCTGAAGGCTGGCTGCAGCCCTGCTGTACAGATGAAGATCAAGGAGCTGTATCGCCGCCGCTTCCCCACAAAAATGGTGTCCCCGACAGACCTCTCTCTGCCTGGGGTCCACTCCACAACAGGTGTTGCGTCCGCAGGTTTGCCCGCCAGCCTCACCCAACTCGCCTTTGACAGCCACGGCGCACCTTCGCCTCTGCTGCCTGTCTCTCTCCTGGGGCCCAAGCACGAGCTGGGCCTTCCACACCTTCCTTCCGCCCTGCATCCTGTCCATCCAGATGTTAAGCTTCAGAGGCTTCCTTTCTACGACGTGCTGGATGAACTGATCAAACCCACCAGCCTGGGTAAGTGATTTTTCAATCTCTCGATCTGGTTCTTTCTACTTGGTGACAATGACATCAAGGTGCTCTTGAAATGATTTATGGCAATCAGACTGGATATACATCAGCTATAGCTGTGGTGCTAAAAATAGGAGGCAGTATCACTGGAAAGGTGGTGTTATACATGTTTGTGTCCAGTCGCAAGCTAGCTTTTTTAGTGAGCCTCAGATCGTATGCATGTGGGCACAGATGGCCAAGCGATATCTATTTGCAGTGAGTGAATGTTGGCATTGCATATGTGTGAGATTTAAAAGCAGTAACAAGGAGCATGTGACATAACCACAACCACAAATCCCATGACACTACATGAACAGAAACTACCCTATATTAACCCTAAAAAGCAACTTGCGTCACATATTATTCATACCATGTTTCCCATTATTATTCATTACTTGAATTAATGAGATTTCTTGTTTAAATTAAGCTATTACATTTTTAAGCAATAGGACATTTTTGCACATAATGGTCACATGGTTGTGAGCACTTAGTTTGAGGAGGTTTCTTTTTTCAAGCAGTTTCAGCAGAGATTCTGCGCTACCTTTTAAAACGTACAGTGTTTACTGTGAATGTTAAGCCTGTGTTTAACAGAAAAAACAGTAACATAATATGTGGAGTTTCAGTGTGAGATATTGGATTGCTGTTCTAGTACAAAAGCAATTCCAGCCTGAGACATTCAGCTAAACAGTTTTGTCCACAGAATTTGTCCATCTTTGGTCCACAGAATTTCAAGTTCCACATAATTGTTGTAAGCAGGACAAAAAGACTGTTTTACAAACTTGCATTTTCCACACTATAAGTCTGAAAATTGAGTAGGTAGAATATTGTTTTTCTTTTGTTTATTTGTTTTCTTACATATTAGTCTATGATAAATGTATGAAATAATAAATAAATAAATCTGATAAATGTATAATTTTCTCTCTGTCTCTCTTTCCTTCAAGTTCTTCCTTACTATAAGCAGATTAAATTGAGTAAGTTCTTTTTGGACATGTACAGTTTGAATTGCATTTAGAGTGGTATGCAGCAGAGAGAATCAGTAAAATTGGATTTTGTATTTGTAGTCTTGGTGAAAAAAAAATGTTTAAACTGTTCAACTCTAAGAAGCTCATAGAATATCAAAATACTTCCCCTCGTAACTGTAAGAACTGCCAGCCATTATGAAGTATAATGTTCTTCACACATGAACTACCATTTCAGTTTTATTCTCATGATTTGTCTGCCTTATTTCTTTGCACACTATTGTCTTCACAGCCTCAGACAACAATCAGAGGTTTCAGGAAACATGCTTTGCATTTGCATTGACGCCACAGCAAGTCCAACAGATCAGCAGCTCAATGTAAGTATGGAGGAGGAGCATAGATTTGGTTATGGTGGTTAGTAAGGATGATGCAGATCAAGTTTGCAAATCAGTAGGGATGCTTATAGTTGCATAATGTAAATAAGAAATTTGCACACTTGAGTGGCCAAATGTTAATATATTTATTTACAATCAAGACCATAAATATCGATGAAGTGACACAATTTCTGGGTTGTTGTTGTTGTTGCTGTTATTGTTATTATTATTATTATTATTAACAACAATATTTGTTTTTGGGGGTGCATTTTGAGCAATTACCCCATCTGTACTGTAAAGTGCTGTCCTATCAGTTTTGCAGTATTTGACTGAATCGTTGCAGAACCACTGGCCTATGCACTTTGAATTAATCTCGCTACTTCTGTCAAAAATCACATCATTAATAAAAGTCAGTGTCCTGGTTCCACTGGCAGCCATACATGCCCATTCCATAACACTGCCATGACCTTGTTTGACAGATATGTTATGCTTCAAATCATGAGCCATTACTTTCCTTCTCCATACACTTCTCTTCCCATCATTCTGGTACAAGATATTCTTAGGTTCAAAGAATCTTGCTTCACAACTGGACAGGCTTTTTACGGTATTTTCCTGCAAAGTCTAATCTGGTCTTTTTGCTTTTGACTGTTCCCAGTAGTTTGCATCTTGATGTAACCCTCTGTATTTACATTCACAAAGGTCTCTTGATTGTAGACTTTGACAGTGATAGGCCAAGTATTCCTTACTTTGTTAGATGTTGTAAAGGGTTTTTATTCCTTTTGAAGAAAGAATTTTATGGTGTCCAGGGCTTTTGGTGTGTTGAGCTCTTCAGGCGAACAATGACCACCTTTACTTGCATCATCACCTCCTTTGACTGCATGTTGAGAGTTCCCATGAACAGCTAAAATATTCAAATTCAATTCCACTTGGGATGAACTCCAGACATTATCTACTTAATATGTCATGAAATAACAAGGAAACAGGCCACATCTTCTCATTCAAACTGCTCATTAGTCAGTTTAAATGTCTGTAAAAAAACTATCCTTATGACTGAAAGTCCACTTTTCACTCTTGATTGCTTGATTTGAAATTTGTCATGGTGATGTCGAGGCACAATTACCAAAATTGGCACTGTCCAAATACTTATGTACATCTATTTTTGTTTGTTTATTTGTTTTAACCCATCTCACACATGCATTCTCAGTTCTTTACAATGTTGGAATGGTGTCCTGCTTTTCCTCACTTTTTCCCCTGTTTCATAGGGACATCTCTGGGACCAAATGTGACTTTTCAGTACAAGTTCAATTAAGGTATGATTTATCAAACTTTTTTTTCATTTGCAATGAAACACACGAGAATTAATAAAGGTAGCCTTTTATTATCATTTTATTGTGAAAATTTGAATGAGAAGATTGTAATGGGACACACACCTCTCTCTTTCACATTTAGTTATATAGTACATATGAGAAGTACTGCTTGTTTCCTCATTGTTTTGAATTGTTTAGGTTGTTTTTGAATTCCAGTGCCTTTTCTGTTTGGCTTTATCTTGTGCAGGTTTTGCTTATCAGAGACGAGTTGTCCTCAGGAAGATCATTTCCCACCAAACCTCTGTGTGAAAGTGAACGGAAAGCCTTGTAACCTCCCCGTGAGTATGAGCTTGTCCAAAAAAAAAACTTAATCTGGTTGCAGTGAAAGCCATGCTTCAACTTTCCCTCCTAATTTCCAGGGCAAAATGTTAGTAATTGATGCTCAGAAGAGTTTTGATGTAAAATTTGATGTAAAATTTAATTTTTTCTGATTTTACATAGGGCTACCTTCCTCCAACTAAAAATGGAGTAGAGCCAAAACGACCAAGCAGACCCATCAACATTACCTCTCTGGTCCGTTTATCCACAACAGTCCCCAACACTATTGTCGTGTCCTGGACATCAGAAATCGGCAGGGTTAGTAATGAGACCGTGATGGAGTGATGTACTACCAGCTGGTGTTGCTTTATTTGATCCTATGAATGAGTCAGAAATCTCATTGCTTTTTGCATTGTTCTGAAGCTGAATCTCAAGATAGATGTCATCTGTTGTTTGCTTAGAGTTATTCCATGGCAGTGTACCTCGTCCGACAGCAGTCCTCTTCAGTATTGCTACAGAGACTACGGTCAAAAGGCATCAGGAACCCAGACCACTCAAGAGCACTTAGTGAGTTCAGTAGTGAAAATAATGTTTTGAATGATGTATGGCCAAAGATCCTATATTAGTATCTTTTTATTCATTGTGTTAAATTGGTAATCATGAATCTTTAAATTTCAACAGTCAAAGAGAAGTTGACAGCTGATCCGGACAGTGAGATTGCTACCACTAGTCTGAGAGTCTCCCTTCTCTGTCCGGTATGCTTGTTCTCTTTGTTGTAATTATAATAATGTACAGATAAATACCTATAATAAAAGAAAATAAATGCACTAGTAATAATATGGTGGACAAGCTATGAAGTGTTACTCTGCTCTATCAAAGCGTCAGCTTCCTGTCTCTGACAGACCTACTTTTTTCCATCTTAGTATGGCATTTGCACTGTTGGCCAAAAAAAAAGTTACAGGTGGGGTTTAACTAAGCAAATACTTAGGAGGATACTTTGATTGTATAATTACTGTAGTAATTAAAATGCTTTTGTTGTCATCAATTCTTTTACCCCTAACTGATGTAGTGAGTAGCTTTTCATTTATTTAACAACCATATCGGAAGATGTATTGGCATGAAAAGTTGTTCCTTTGTTTCAGAAAAGTCAAATTATTGCTCTGCATTAAGCAAAGGAAACAACTTGGGAGATTGCTGAAATTACTGCAGTTGGAATAAGAACTGTCTAAAGCATAATTAAAACCTGGAAGGACATGGCTGAACTGTTAACTTCACAAAAATAATGTGAAGTAATGGTGATGTTTCATTGTTTAAAAAAAAATAAAACAGTTAAAATCACAACTGTGTTTAGTACTTAAAGAAAGCATTTCTACATGCACAAAACAACAAGAACTTAAAGGATTGGGACTTTGTTGCTCTATTCCAGATTGAGAAGGGCATCAGGTTAGCTCAGGTCTAGGCTTATCAATGTGAGGCGGCAGTCAAATTAAGTCAGCTGATGACCTGGATGAATTTTCTTTTGTTCTTCTCTGAAGGCACAGCCATATTCCAGGATAAAAATGCCAAGATTGATCAGGCTCAAATTATAAAATTTGGCATTGAATTCGTTATGGGGCCATGAGAAATCTTTTTCACATATGAATTTGCCACAACAGTGTCCTGACCTGAACCCCCTGTCCAGCAAATTCTAAAGACTTTTAAACAGTGGGTCGACTCTCCCATCGTGAATACCAGATTTTGTCCAAACATTATTTTATGAAATGAGATTTCTGAATTAAATAAATGTTTTGAAATTGTATAAGGTTGTCCAAACAATGGCATGGCAAATACATGCCAAATCTAGCTGATTGTTCAACAGTAAAATGATACAAACAACTTCTTAAACATTAAAAAAAAATAAAATATCCATAATGTTCACATGATTCGATTCTGATTGTGTGTGAATACATCTGACAGCTGGGGAAGATGCGGCTGATGGTTCCATGTCGAGCGCTGACCTGCTCTCACCTGCAATGCTTTGACGCTACACTTTACATCCAAATGAATGAGAAAAAACCCACATGGGTGTGTCCAGTTTGTGACAAGAAGGCCCCATATGAACACCTCATCATCGACGGGTCAGTGTACCACTACTAAATTACCATGCAAATCTGTGGCGTTTGAAGAAAATAAATATGTAACACAAATCCTTTGTGAAACCTGTTGCATAGAAGTCTTAATTTTATTTTCTGTTAGTCCATCTAAGCTAAATCTCAGTAATAATTACTGGATGTACTTTTTTAGAAATATTGCCAGGTCTTTTGTCCTTATTTACATGTATACAGTCTTATGCAAATGTTTAGGCTTTAAAAAGTGTTTGCAAGCTGTGATATCTGCCAGAAGAGGTGTTACTAAGTACTGATTAAGTAGGGTCCCCAAACTTTTGCACTGTTTTTAAAAACATATTTTATCTTTGTTCAATTTATGACATAAAATGTAACTATGCACTAATGTTTGCTGAAAACATTGTGCATCTTTTCCATTTCCATGAGAGACTGTTTTAAAATCATTTTAATTAAAAAAAGAAATCACCAAAATCTATTATTTATCAAGGGATGCTTAAACTTTTGCATAAGACTGTATAAAAGAAAGATTTTAAAAGATTTGTTTGTCATTTAATTGCCTTATTTAAGATTTTTCTGGCTTCTGGAACTGTTGAATAAATATTATATTAAATAGGAGTGGTGCTGAGTTGGGGAGGAATTTGAGTGTTTTGTTGTGTGCAGGTTGTTCATGGAGATCTTAAACAGCTGTGTAGACTGTGATGAGATCCAGTTTAAGGAAGATGGTAGCTGGGCACCTATGATATCAAAAAAGCTGGTGCAGGAGGTGTCCGCTTCCTCAAACGGCTTGGAGGGTACGCGATGCTAACACTCTCTAGAAGACATGAACACTCACTCATTGTTATACCACTTAATCCTGTATTCAGGGTCGCGGGGGGCCTATAGCCTATCCCAGGAGATTTCGGGCACGAGGCGGGGTACACCCTGGACAGGGTGGCAATTCATCGCAGGGCACACACACTCACACCCTCATTCACACACTGCGGGCAACTTGGGAACGCCAATAAGCCTAACCTACATGTCTTTTTACTGTGGGAGGAAACCGGAGTACCCGGAGGAAACCCACCAAGGACAGGGAAAACATGCAAAGTCGATGCACACAGAGATGGGAATCGAACCCAGACCCTGTAGGTGCAAGGCAACAGTGCTAACCAGTACACCACCGTGCCGCCTGACACAAACACTATTGCTTCTAATTAATGACATTATCCCTGAGTCAATATGACCACACTTTATTTTATTTATTGCTTTACTCATTTATATGAGGATATCTGTACATATTTGTTTATTTAGAACCTATATTCTTGAAGTACTATAGGTTTTAAATAAATCAACAGCAGTCTGGGTTAATGTGCCAAGAGAAATATTAGCAAACCTAATGATGAGATGGAAGAATATATATGTACAAGTAAAGAAAATTCTGTGGCTTTTCCTTATATACTTAAAAATTTGTTTTGTTCTGTTTTTTGCACAGGTTCGTGTCGACCAGTGCCATCTGAGCACAGAAACAGTTCATCCCACATCAGTAGCAACAATAAAAAAGTGGAGGTGATCGACCTTACGCTGGACAGCTCCTCTGATGATGATAATGACGAAGAGCCTCCTCCTAAACGAGCCTGTCCA
This sequence comes from Clarias macrocephalus, assembly GCA_011419295.1. Taxonomy (NCBI): domain Eukaryota; kingdom Metazoa; phylum Chordata; class Actinopteri; order Siluriformes; family Clariidae; genus Clarias; species Clarias macrocephalus. The sequence continues at coordinate 137,194 of JAAGKR010000467.1, read as the reverse complement.
TCTCTTTCCCCAACATCACCACCAGTCACTAAAGGGTTAGACTTCGTCACAGTACACAAATTGTTAAAATGATGAGATTTGGTGACTGGGATATAATCTGTGTGAAAATTTATTTTGTCACCAGAAAATGCTACTACTCATTGACTCATTTAAATAGTTATGAAGTGGTTAAGTATGCATTTCCCTTTCAATCAGCTATTTAATTTTTATTCCACCAGGGTATTGAATCTTCACCATCAGGCTTCGCCAGTGACGCGGGCTCCTAGCATGCCACCAGTGGAGACGAACTACATTCCCCCACCGCCTCCTCTCATTCAGGACTACCGCCACTATTACCACACGCCCAGCGACCTGTCAGGTACGAGTCCAAATGCATGGGTGCATGGGGCTTATGAACTGTTTGTGTTCCCAGTTTCTTAAAACTGCAGTAAACCCTGCTTGCTGCTGTTCCACGTTGCTCAATTTTATTCTGTAGAATCTTTACTCATTCCAAGGCAGTTGTTATGGTCAAGTAGCTCTTCAGACTTCTGCATGCATTCTTCTGGCATTTGTTATATTTATCCTATTGTTTATATTATTTGTTTTTGTTCCACAGATCTGAATTTCTTTTCATTTTTACCAGGGGAAAATCCGGTAAGCCCTTAGTCTGACTTGTGCTCTGAAGCTTAGCTGTAAGGGAACCTTGCATGCCAATTAATGAGAATAATTTTTGTGTTTGCATGCTTCATCTAGGAATCTAAGGTGTACTGTATGGGGCTTTATTTTCTGTTTCTGTCAGATGTAGGAAACAACACAGAACATGACACACTGTTATATGAAAATACTCAGGAGGTGGTGTAATATTGGCCTAAAGTTGATTTACCTTCACCTTCTGATTAGAAAGGGTTAGAAAGTTCTAGAAAGACTAACATCTTAAAATCAGTAGTGCCCAGTATCTGAACTCCCCCCTCTCTGTGTTTTCCCACCACCAGCATTATAATATGGTAATGGCAGCAGCAGCTGCAGCATCTGCCTCGGCATCAGCGTCAGAAGATCATGAACTCCTTCGCTTCTTGCCCTATAACTCCTCACAGCTGTACCTAGAGCAAGCAGGCACTGTACCAAGCAGTTCACTGGTACCACCCAACGGCAGTGCGGGCAGTAGTAGCAGCCTGCGGGACAGTCATGGACACAGCAGTGTGTCACGCTCACGGTCAGACACTGCTGCCTCAGTCATATACGGCTCCATCCCAGACGTCATCTCACTCGACTGAGCATATTGGCACAGCAATCCAAAGACTGGCAAGATGGCCTCTCAGCACCATCCATGGAAGATAAGAAGCCTGGTGTGCTTCAGGAGGATTTAGAGATGAATGAGGCAGAAGGAAAAGAGGGTGGGGAAAAAAAGAGGACAAATACCTTTGTAAAAAAAAAAAAAAAAGGAAGAAGAAAAAGAAAACGCTGTACAGAGAAGAAATATCTATTTTCAGTTTTACTTTTGTATATAAACTATAGGACGCTGCCCGCCCAGTGAGTGACTTCAGTTCATATTTTTTGTGTGAATACTGAAGATGTTTTTTCACTTCTCCATGTGCTGTCCCTTGACTTAAACTTATTCTGTATCTTTTATACTCTTTTTTGCTATTTTATTTCACCTCAAACACTTATTTGAGTCCCAGTCAATTTCACTTGTTTTGAGGGGTCAGTATGTTATTTAATGACACTTTGTTGTGCAGGTAATTTATGATGCTTTTAAGTTATGTAGTTTGTATGCTGTATAAAAGCATTTCCAGATGCCATTACAGGATCTAGCCATGAGGCATGCTCAGAACGGCAGACACCTCTTATTCCAGCTTTGCATTTACCTCCATCTAGCTTTCAATAAACTATGTGAAAGAGCGTTTTTTCAGATATTTATGCAGAGCTCATGTTGCACACATCTCCCAACTCATGAACTCGTGCTAATTCTTATGCTAATTATTTGAGGCTAAGTATTTTGCTTTTGAGTAATTTATCAACTGGGGAGAATTGTAATTGAAGGTTTGGTACTACAGTGTGATACATTTATGAAGTGACTCAGTTAACCTAAGAAGTATATTTAGACAACGTCATGTAGCTGCAAAACATTGTTCATGGTGTGCCATCGAGCTTGTGCTTAAATTAAGAATTTTCTGTTAAAGCAGAAGATTAAGGTCTAATGGTCTGTTCACATTCGATTAAATTAGATCTTAATCTAAATCATCATGAGCCAGACACTGGGAAACAAAAATGTTGCTAAAGATTCTATTGATTGGACTGAAAAGAAAAAAAAAAAAGCTGTGTTACAGTGGTTAGAGTTTAAGAGCAATGGGACAGGTACCAGGAAGTGGTTAACACTGCGCATTCTGTACCTGCTGTTTCCTGCATTAAGATCTGTTTAAAAGCTGTGTCATGTGCTACTCTTCTACAACGTCAAGTTTTCAGGACTGTGATGATCATCTCTTTGAAGGGATAGATTGACATTTTGACAATTAATATATTTTGTTACTTATAGTGATGAAATCTGTATCATCAATATATCTATATATACTTTGACGATCGGGTCATAACAGCTTGAGAGGAAATTTACAGATATTTTTTTTAGCCAATAGAAAAACACTGATCTTTATTGATAGTTGGATGTATGGTCTACATGTACATACATAAGAACTTGATCTTTGGACCTATTTTCAACCAAATCAACTTTTTCAAAGTATGGTGCACACTTAATTTTTTAATTTTTTTTTTATTGGCTTGGCATTTTCTTTTAAGACCGTTGTTGTAAAAGTGTTGTGCCTTGTTATATGGCTGGTCCTATAGATCTTCCTTTGGCATGCAGAAACCTAAAAATATGTTTCTGCTTACTGGCATTCACCTTATTTCTCCATGTAGAAACAAGGTTTTAATGGTCAGAATGCTTAACTATCATTTTAAGTGACCTTTTGAGTTTTATTTAAATGTTTTTTTTTTTCTGGTGAGATCACAGCCACATCATCTTTACCCCCCTCTCTCCTCACTCTTGTAAAAAAAAAAAAAATGAATTTATTTATTTTTAATCTATATATATTTTAGTATTTGTTTGACAATTATCTTTACTGTTATCGTACATTTATTTCAATATTAATTATTTAAAAAGCCCTTGTCACATGCTTTGCATTGTAGCAAGCATCTTATTTTTCCTTGTGTTCATTGTTCTGTCGTATTAATTTATGTCTGTTCTGTTCATTAATACCGTCTTCAGAATTTATGGTGTTGTCAGATTTGACTATTTCATTGCAATTAAACACTTAAACGATGAAAGCCAGCTAAGTGTGGACAAACTCTGGCTCAATTGTTAAAACCCCTTAAGAAATGATTTACGAGGCTTGCCGTAAGATTTGTTTAGCCACTGACTTATTATGCACAGCCATTACTACCTGTATAAATGTAGACTTTTATCAGAGTGTAGACATTGACTGTAGACACCATCTACTGTTTCATACAGGCCAACATTTATACATGTAGTATGTGCTAATTAAACTCATTAAATAAACAAATTGTGCACTGAGGGACCATGGCGATCTTGTTTTTTAACGAGAAAAGGTCTGCACTGGAAACTTAAATTTTTCATGAGGCATTAGATTACACTGAACTTAAGCCATGAAAATGAAGTAGTCCATATCTAGATTCAGGTAGAAGCACTGTTTTGTTTTGTTTGTTTTCCTAAAGAACTGGCACACAGTGCCGTGCTCGACTGACATTTCAACCATTTCCAGGTTTCCAGACAGAATCCTACCACTAGAAAAGCAACTTAGCCCATTTTAGCTGTTCTGGTAAGACTGGGGTGCATGAGATCTCTCTGCCTTAAATTCTTGTATTATTTTTATCATGAAAGAAATCATTATGTATATCAAGCCACTATCAGTTTGTACAAAACATCAAATTATTTATTTGATTTTGGATACATTGTTTACCTAATGAATGGTAATTGTTTATGTAGAGAGTGGTTTAGCTGTAATAAAACACATGCAAACTATTTGCTATATATTTCTGTCTTTTTATTGTCCATATTTTTCGCTCTTGCTGTGTATGTAGCTCTGTTTATGGATCTACATTCGGGAAAGGGCAGTTCCAGGTTTATTGCCCTCAATAAATATAAGCACAAACCACTGAAGAAATGTGTACCACCCATTAAAGTAATGGACTTCATCCAAACCACACAACGGAAATCAGCACAGCAGGGGAATCCATCAGGATTGAGGAGGTCGTTCAGTTCCTCCAGGCCAGTAAGTACAAATAGGCAACCAACTATATATACACTCTGATTTTTATATAAACTCACCTCCAGAATTATTGGCACCCTTTGTTAAAGATGGGATAAGATGTAAATAAAGTGTTTAAGAACTCATCCATGACTTCTTATTGGGATATAAATGTGAGTAGACAGCCACATTCGTTTATGAATTAAGTCAATCATTACCACTGGGCTGATGAAAGAAAGCACAATTTCAGTGGGACCTTCATAAATCAAGCAATGGCAATGAACTGATCATATGTATGGCGGAATTTTATCCACTATTAGAGCATCTGGACCTTTATAACAAGAAGCTTATGTAAGAGTACACAACTTTGCACTCATGCACAGGTAAGAGGATGATTAGTATGGCAAAAAAAATTCTAGCAACAAATAATTATACTGAATGTAGAAAAGAACCACATCTCCAGTGGTAAGTATGGTTGAGGATCTTTGGTAATCTGGAGCTCTATTTTTCCAAAGGCCCTGGTGATCAGGTTAGGATAAATGCCATCATTATAAAAAATATCTCTGCTGCTCCCAAGATGTTGCAGTTGGCTTGTGGTAGGATCATCCAATGCAATCTTCCAAAAACATTATGATCCAAAATATGCATCCCACCTTACACAAATGATTTGATGACCAAAGAATATAGGTTTTGGCATGGCCATTCTGGTCATACTGAAAACCTGTGAGGTGACCTAAAGCAGGAAAATCTGATAATTACGGTTTATATGTATTTCCTGACACTTTTCAAAGGCATTTTAATATATATTTTTTTATTTTGTGAAAATGGTTTGCAATGATGACCATTGGATAAGCTCTTTATGAATTAAACTGAATTGAATTAAAGTGGAGATATCACAGGAGAGGTGGCATAGTGGTTATCACTATTGCCTTGCACTAGGGTTCGATTCTTGGCCAGGTTTGATTCCTGCTTGTGTGTGGGAGTTTGCATGTTCTCCCCTTGTTTGATGGGTTTCCTCCGGGTACTCCAGTTTCCTCCCACAGTCTAACCAAATGCAGATTACCCTAATTCTTACAGTATTCCCAAATTGACCCATAGCCTGTGAATGAGTGTGAGTTTATATATGTGCATGTGTCCTGCGATGAATTGGCACCCTGTTCAGGTTGTACCCCGCGTTGTGCCCGTAGTCTCCTGGGATAGGCTCCAGGCCCCCCACGACAGGATTAAGTGGTATAGATGGTGAGTGAGTTAGGAGACGGCCAGAGGACCTTGAAGGTTTAGATTCAGTATTGGGGAGTGGTCTCGTGGTTCTTGCTCTGTAAACTTTAATCTCTGTTTCATAATCAGGCATTATATAAGACTGGGGGCTGTTATCCTGCCAAAGAGAGAAGGCGCACAAGTACCACCTGCAGACACAGTAATACCTGATTGCTTTCTATTTAGGAAATCAAAAAATCTGTGTTAAATAAAGGTTAGATTTGTGACATTATCGACAAAGATCTGACAGCAGACATTTATCGACAATTTTCTTTTGTTATTTGATTTTTATATTAATTAAAAGAAACAAAATGTGAATCTTTTTTTCGACCTCAACCATCCACATGACATCGACATTCAGTTCTACACTCAGAAGCAGAAAGTTACAGATGTACACGTATTTTAATATTACACGCACGGACAAATGGTTCATTAGCTTGTTAGCATTAGCATCGCTCCTCACATGTCAACGGTCTCTCAGGCCTTCAGTCTCGGTTATACTGTTGGGCGCCATCTAGTGGTTTCCTGTGCCAGCCGCAGCTCCAACGTCATTCAATTAAAAAAGCTAAATAATATACAAATGATCTTAAATATGACAGATTATACTAAAGATTAAGTACACAAATTGGATGAAAGACCCACAAATTAGATGAAGACGTTAGATTTAAGTTCTTTTTATTCACATTTTAGTGTTCTCAAATATAGAAAATATTGAATTGAATGCGTATTTCATTAAGTATAAATAATGTGTCCGAAATCGCACCCTGTTCATTATATAAAAAATGAAAGCACATTGGAGAAAAAATACAGCGCGGTTGAAATCCCAGGTCTCCACTGATCTACTCCCGCCCCTCTGTTTCCACATTGAGCTCAATACCGCCACCTGCTGAACTTGATTTTTTGTGTTTTGCTCGCGTTACATATACAGACATTGTCAGAGTACATTACTGTATACATTTAACATGCTTTATATAGTACTATAAACACAACAACTGGTAAATGTATGTATTTACATGGAGTGTCTATGAAGGTAGTGCATCCTTGCTTTGGCCTTCACTTATTTCTGCAATGGCTGCTTTATTTTTCATTGCTTTAGTTTCAGTATTTCCTAGAAAACGAGTAGAACGGGTTCAGGCTCGGAAGCAATCCGCGGTTGAGACAAACAGGCTGCTAGTAGCGTCTTGTAAGTAAGACGTTATTCTGAATACTGGTGGGAAAACACTCCACACACACAACGCGTTTTGGGTGAAGTCACGTGACCCGGCGCCAAATTAATGCGTCAGGAGAGGAGACGTAGTGCGGGCGCCTTCACCGTATCTGAACAGAATCGGAGCTGGCGATGCCTGGATCTGATTTTCCAGCTATTTGTAGTGCTTAAGCTGTGAATGGCGCCTAAACAGGACCCTAAACCTAAATTTCAAGAAGGTAAGCGGTTTTAAAGTGCAGCAGGTCGGAAGGTAGAGAGCTGGTGAGCGCGCGCGGCTGCAGCAAGTACAATGGCGCGCGCGCACGAGCGACTCTGCTGCAGTACACACAAAGCCGAAGATTAAATTGAGATTGAGTTAGAGAAACACACATACACCGGGATTACGGAGTATGTGTGTGCTGTGGCAGTTACGTCGTTGTAAATGATGGCAAATAGCACGAAGCTGCTGCCATCAGGATACGCTTAGCTAGTTAACTAACTAACTAGCTAGCTAGCTCACGAACGCCGTGTAAACCGATGGCTAGTTAGCTCTGTGCTTAACTGGGAACTAGCCATGTTAACGTAGCGTTACCATTAGCACTAGTGACACATCACTTCGTTAGCTGTATTTATTGTTGCTTTTTGGATATATTTATTTGCCACTGCGTGTTTATTTCTCTGTTCTGATGCATTTTCCTGCTCGACGTTTATGCGCATGCGCATTTCGTTGACGGCCACAAATTCATGCTTCACTCAAATGCTGTCTCTTGTCTTAATTCGTTGCATTTTTTTTCATTACCATCGCACAACGTTCTGCTTATCAGCATCAGCACCCCTGATAGCTAGCTGTCACAACAAGATCGAGCTTTCTCACCTGTTTAGTTACACCGTGAACACATTGAAACTTCCTCCTGTTTTTCAGAACTGTGAATGAATCTGTAATAACCACATTTTTTCCCAGCAAGAGTCAGGACTGCCGTGGTCTGGCTTTAACCCACTGTCTGGACTTTTTACATCACAATCCTTACTGTAAATGTCTGATGATGGCTGAACATAACGTTTTTACTTCATTTTCCTTTGTATAATTTCCCTCATGTAGAAACAGGTTTCACACAACCAAGTGAAGTTTTTTTTTAAACAAAGTTCTATCTATCTATATATATATAAAATTCCATCACGTTGCATGCTTACAGAAGTGTCACTCGTTCTTCGTTTCAGGTGAACGAGTGCTGTGTTTTCATGGGCCGCTGCTATACGAAGCTAAGGTAACTGATGTCACTTTATCAGGATATTTTTGTTTGTTTTCATAAAATATATGAATTTATCCCAGAGTTTGTATTTCTTTAAATATAAACGTTCATTTGCCACACAACTGTCTTTTCCTTTGCAGTGTGTAAAAATCAGTATTAAGGACAAGCAAGTCAAATACTTCATTCATTATAGTGGATGGAATAAAAAGTAAGTTTCTCATATGTTTCTGTAGCTTTTCCATCATTGTTATTAAAGTAAAAAGTCATGTACGAGGTCATAGATTTGAGACAGATTGAATGACCTAATCACCAGTATTTGCTATGTTTTTTTTTTCTTTCTTTTTTCTTTCATGTTTCATTAATGTGACCTGTCCCCCTTTCCTTGCCTCTTTTTTAAGCTGGGACGAATGGGTTCCTGAAAGCCGTGTACTCAAATATGTGGACAGCAATCTGCAGAAACAGAAAGAGCTTCAAAAGGCAAATCAGTAAGTTCTCTTTGAAGACGTTTTCACATTAGGGCCTGGGATCATTTCTGAGCACACTCGACCACAAAGTATGGTTCATTTTGATCAGTTAGAACACAATTTTATCAAGGCTGCTTCAAGATGTGTTCAGCATAGCACACTCAGGCACAGATTGAATCAAATATGGAAGCCAATTGTACTGAGCACAGAAGTTGATTGATCTCCCACAAAATCTCCACACAGTCTCTTATCCTTTGACCTATACCACCATAGCTGACAAAGTAGGAAGGCACGCGATGGCATTGTTCTTATTGTAATTATTAATATTTCAGCAAAATGTCAATAATAAATGGGCATAATGCAAAAGTTCCTTGTTCTCTTCTTCTCTTGAGTAATTTTGAAGTAAATGAAGTAGGTGCATACTGCCACCTGCTGTATCAGAGATTGTAAATACACAAGTGTGCTCACTCCCACTGGCCAGCTGTGGAGATAGGCGCGGGGAGCAACTGTGCCAGTCAATCAAATCAATCATGCCTAATTTGAAAACACCCTTAAACACTGCTGAACCCTTGAGGAAGAAACACTCATGTGTACCATTTTATGTTTAACCTTGTGTATCTTAAAAGGTACATCTCATGTTTCCTCATTTATGATGATTTACAATTTTCTAGCATTGATTTCTTCATTTGTAAACTGTAAAACCAAAATTATGCTCATTTGTTAAAACATGTGTGTCTACTTTCTAGAGACCATTATGTTGAGGGAAGGATGAGGGGAGTTGCACCGAATAAGAAGATAGCTGCTGTGCAGCAAAAAAATGTTGATGTGTGAGTTTGAGTTCTACTTGATTTTTTTCCTCTTTGCCCAATCTTTCTAAATACTGAACACTTGGGCACTATTCAAATAAAGTTTTCTAAAAACGTTTTCTATTTATTTTCAGGAAAACAAAAAAGAACAAACAAAAAAGTAAGTTTCAAATTTCTCCCACCATATTAGTTTGGTTCTACTATTTACATAAAAAATTACCAGGTTCATAATTTGCAATTTAACCCTAAGGCAGTTAAGTAGATAAAGTTCACTGAATTTTGCTTTTCTCCTCCAGCACCAGGAGCTGGGGAAGGGACCAGCACTGGAGAACTTCCTCACCCTCCACGAAAGAAGAGGGCACGTGTTGACCCAACTGTGGAGAGTGTATGTTAATTCCTATTTTGTCTCCTGGGTCACACATACAGTCAAAGTCAAAAGTTTTGACACAAGTTTGCGTTTATTTTCTACCTTCAGGAACAATACTGGATTTTTTAAAACTTTGAACTAAAACATGGCATTTGGATAATTAAGTGATTACAAGAACAACAACAGGCAGTTATTATTTTAAGACACAAAGGTCAGCAGTTCTGGAGTAGTTCTTGCAAGAACAGTATTATCAAGTGCATTTGCAAAACACATCAAGCGCCATGATGAAACTGGCTCTCATGAAGATAAAAAAAACCTACCTCTGCTGCAGAGAAGTTCATTTTTAGACTTACCAGCCTCAAAAATCGTTATTAGAGCTGTTATGAAGGCTTTAAAAAGCATAAATAGCACACACATCTCAATATCAGCTGTTCAGATGAGATTATTGTATATTTTGGGTACCTTCAGCATTGTTTAAAAGTGTAGAAAGAATAAAAACTCAGGCATTAGAAGGTGTGTCAAGATCATGGAATTAGAAGGTGTGTCTAAACCTTTGACGGGTAGTGTACATGTACAGGCATGGGGAAAAATAAATGTCATCCTCCTTCAATTCTGTTTTTATTTTATCAGGGGCTAAACAACTAAATGGTTTGCTCCAACTTCTGTATACAAATAACCTTGGGTAACAACGAACAGATTTTAGTATGTAGTCAAAAAAGTAATCCAGCATTTAGAAACCTTTCTACTTCCACAATCATTAGGAGAAAATTAGCAGGCAGGTGTTACTACTAAAATCTACAAGATTGGATAATCATCATGAAGTCTCACTACCTCTATAATGCAGAACCTTAGGCAGTTTGGTTTTCTGAAGCACTCGGGTGTCTGTCTACATCATACCAAGAGGAAAGTAAATGAGCCATGAACTTGGAGAACTAATTGTTTTTGCTCATCAATCTGCGATGTGTTTTAAGGGCATCGCCACACCATTTTACAATCAGACGAATTGTTTACAAACGGAGCGCTTTTAAGTCAAGCCAGCTGCTAATCTTCCCAGGAATCATCCTTCTGGTTAATTTAGTCTTAGGGTTGGACTGTTTAAAACTTGGACATCTAAAAGAAAACCAGAGAGCTACATCACCTACAGGCTTTTGTAAAGACATTAAAGGCTTATTTTCATCAAAGCAGAAAAGCATCGTAAAAGAAGCCAAAGTATAAAGGGATTTCAGGGAAGAGTGGCTAGGTAAAAGCCCCTTAAAAATACGGGTTGCATCTAAACAAACTACAAATTTCCTGAATAATAGTCTTTGGACTGACGAGCCCAGGGTGAAGAAGTCTGGTCATCATGCACAGTTTAATGAAAACCAAACATAAACCGTGACTACGGTGACCTCATGCCAACTGGTAAACATGGTGGTGCAGGGGTAATGATTTGAGCTCATTCTGCAGCCACAGGATCTAGGAAACTTGCAGGCATTAAGACTATGATGAATTTCACTTATATCAGAATATTTGTGAGCCAAATGCCAGGTTATCAGTCCAGCAGCTTGCACTGTTTCAAAATCTGGCCATGCAACAAGACAGTGATGCCAAGCACACCAGAAACTAACTTTCTCCAGAACAATGAGAGAGACTAATAAACTGTTAGAGAAAATATCTACATGCTGTTATTTTGCTAAAATAACAATAAATATAATAAATACAATAAATAATTTTGCTACTGAATTATAGGGTGTACAGCACTTACAGTATGTTGTCAAGTCATGTTTGGTGTCTAAGACTCAAGCTGCCCAGCAACATTAAACTTTTCAGTATGTAGTTTGGTTTCACCTCAAGCATCAGGTCAGCAATTTCTTTTTAATTTACAAAGGTTAGCTTTTGTATTGTGCAATTAGAGTAAATTAAACTAAATCTTAATTATATTAAAATAAACTTTGTTTAAAATCAGATATTGTTTGATATAATGTTTGACATGTACTTTGCATGGTGAACACTTCTACGTAGCAAAGTTAGGCTTGTCGTTTCAGTACAAAACTACAGAAATATTTTGGCTGATTTTAAGAAGTATTGAGTAGGCATGGTTTTTATTTACTTTTGATTGCTTCTAACTTAAATACACTATACTTTTTGATATAATTAAAAGAAAGTGAACTTTAAGGGGTTTTTTTTATTTTATTTTTTTATTCAGTGGTTTTGATTTTGCACAAGGTAAACCTTCTCATTTATGGAAACTGTTGTTGTGTAGGAGGAGACCTTTATCAATCGTGTGGAAGTCAAGGTAAAGATTCCTGAAGAGTTAAAGCCATGGCTGGTCGATGACTGGGACCTGATCACTAGACAGAAGCAGGTGATGCTTAAAAGGCTAATATTTTACCTAATGCTTAGTCTTGCATCTTGGTTCAGGGCCATTGTCATAATCTAATTTAAATTTGATATGTTTTGTGAGTCCAGAGATTATATGAATTATATCTTAGAGTGAATGTGCGAAGATGTTGCTGGAAAATGTAGTGTAATTGTCTGTGGCATATTTATTCCTATAGCTGTTCCACCTGCCTGGAAAGAAGAATGTAGACATGATCCTGGAGGACTATGCAAATTACAAGAAATCAAGAGGAACCTCTGATAATAAGTATGCACAGTTAATACGGTTATGCATGAAGTTGGGTAGTTAATGGAAGCCACATTGATATGCTTCTCAATAAGAAGGAGCTGGGCTGACCTTTGTCCTCAGCAAAACATTAATTCTTCATCCAATTCATGTTCCTATTAATAAAGTGGATATTGTTTGAAAGGGCACTATTTTAAACAGACTGTGACAGGCAGTGCACACTGCTTGGCCACAAAAAGGTATCACTCTAAAAAAATAAATTTTTGCTGACACTAGCTTAGATTTCAGCATGCAGTATTGTGACTAATTCATGAATAATAGTGTTGAGAAAAAAAACCACATGTTCCAGGAAACACTCACAATTTTAGTTATGAATTTACCGGTTTCACAAAGGGAGATACTAATCCCTTAATGTGATAACCAGGTTGTTCAGTACATTCAGGTCATCAGCTGAGTTCATTTTATGGTCACGTAACGTTGCTGAGCCTAGACCTGACCAACTAAAACAACTCCGGGTCATAACACTGCCTCCAGAGGCTTGTACAGTGCATGATGGGTACGTTGTTTCATGCGCTTCCCTTCTTACCCTGACACACCCATTACTCTGGAATAGAGGAAATCTGGCCTCATCAAACCACATGACCTTTTTCCACTGCTTCACAGTTTATTGCTTTTTCTGCTCCATAGCAAGTTTAAGCTGCTTTTTTTTTTCCTTTTTTTATAAATCTATTAAATATACCAGTAGTTATGTGTTGCCAATGTTTTTACAATTCAGCTTCACTGAATCATTGATGATGCGCTTCAACCAGGTTTCTTCTGCAAAGTTGACGGTTCGGTTCCATCCATCCATAATTTAATAATGTGTTGGACATATCTAAAACTAAAACTAATTCCAGTAATTTTCTTGTTTTGCTTTCCTTGCTTGATATGTGCCAACAAATTGACCCTTCAGGAATTGGACTTTTTTGGCCAGACAGCGTATTTCTCTTCAAAATTGAAAACTTGATGGGCTAGTTTTTGTATTTTATATCTTTACTATAAGTAACTGATGTGATCTAACCTAATCTAATAAGATAGTAATGTATCAGACTATGAATATGAATTAAATTTGAGTTTTTTTTTTTTTACTGTGTGATGTTTTTATTTAGGGAATACGCTGTGAATGAAGTGGTTGCTGGTATCCGCGAGTACTTCAATGTTATGTTAGGCACACAGCTCCTTTACAAGTTTGAGAGGCCGCAGTATGCAGAGATTCTAGCGAACCATCCAGACACGTCAATGTCGCAGATTTATGGCGCACCACACCTGCTGAGGCTTTTTGGTATGCACTGTTTGACAAACTTTTCATTGTGATCATATTTGTAGAATATTTTCACTCTTAATTATAGTCATTTCTTTCTTTCTCAGCTTTACAGAAATTTTGTTTTGTTCATTTAGTCCGTTTGTATTTATACTTAAGAAATATCTTGTGCAACACTTCATACGTATCTGTTAAAAACATTTTTAACATATTTTTTTGTATTATTATTTAATTGTTACATGATTTGCGTTATGACAAAGAGCTGCAACCAAAAGTATTCTAAAGCTTTTTAAATCCTCAAGCAGAAGTAAGGTGGTGGGTAAAGTAGTGTTTGCACCATACTTGCATGCCTCTCACCTCTTCGCCTCTTAAATGTGTGATAGTGAGGATTGGGGCCATGTTGGCATACACACCTCTGGATGAGAAAAGCCTTGCTCTGCTGCTCAGCTACTTGCAAGATTTCTTGAAGTAAGTATCCATTAATACTACTGACATTTTTAAGCTGTCCAGCATACAAGTGGTGCTTGTAGTGTGTTGTCTTGGCTAAAAATTAGATTAACTAGCAGTACAGAGATGAATGGGACTCCTGGACAGTGTAATTGAATATTGAGTTAGAGGGCAGTTGGAGAATACATCACTTTGAATGCACCGTTGCTTTAATTGGATGACGGCTTCTGGCTTAAATATTGAATTGGAAAGAGATGCCCACTGGTGCTGTTAGAGAACGTTATTTATAACTATTGGATCTGTGCTAGCCTCCAGAGTCACAGTGAGGATGTGGCCAGAGTGCTACACAGAGCAAACAAGCTGCTGATGACTCTGGGTGAAATTGTTACGTGGAGTTTTTGTATAGAAAACCTGAAAAACTAATGCCAGATAAGGGTTCTAGGAAACATTTGCATTTTACTATTATGATCAAGTCTCATTAAAAAAAATAAAAACAACAAATAAAAATAAGTAGGTCATACATTAAGGTTTTGACTAGCCAGAAATGTAAACATATTCTTTGAAGTTTTGCAGACCCTGACGTACACTACAATATCTCCTAAAATGCTTTTCTAGAAAAACAATCACTGATTGGATGGTTTTCCCATAATCGCACTTTCTGAAGTGCCTGTTTATTTTCCATGGTTAACAAAATGCATTTATTAAAAAAACAACACTGCTTAAATTTTATCCCTTTATGTTTAATGTTGTGGATCATCTGACAAATGTTATGTCCTGTTACCAGTTATAAGTCATAAACCTTCTTTCACCTCATTTATGCCTCCACCACCAGGTGGCATAAGATTTTGTGTTGGCTCTCCATCTGTCTGCATTACCACAATACCTCAATCAATACATGTTTACCTTTTTCCAAAGAGGAAATAACATAGTTTTTTTTCCATCTTTAAAGGTCACCTATTATTAAAATATTTTTGTATTATTTTAGTCATTCATAAGTCTCCAAGGAGGCGGCATGATGGTGTAGTGGTTAGCACTGTCGCCTTGCACCGCCAGGGTCTGGGTTCGAACCCCGGCCAGGCTCGATTCCCGTCTCTGTGTGCATGGAGTTTGCATGTTCTCCCTGTGCTTGGTGGGTTTCCTCCGGGTACTCCGGTTTCCTCCCACAGTCCAAAGACATGTAGGTTAGGCTAATTGGCGTTCCCAAATTGCCCGTAGTGTGTGAGTATGTGTGTCTGTGCCCTGCGATGGATTGGCACCCTGTCCAGGGTGTACCCCGCTTTGTGCCCTAAGTCTCCTGAGATAGGCTCCAGGCCCCCATGACCCTGAATACAGGATAAAGCGGTATAGAAGAAGAAGAAGAAAAGTCTCCAGGGTGTGACAAACACAAAACAAGAAAAGACCCTTATATCCTTTATCCACCTGCTTAAACATGCCAGCCACACCCCTCATGACATCTCCTCCATCTTGGTGTTCATTATCACCCAGGAATAACTCAACGAACTGCTTCACGAATCGCCATGGTGATTTCCTTACTACAGTCGACTCTGAACAGCAAATTAAGGCTTTTAAGTAGCAAGGAATTTCAGTAGGGACAGGCAATAAGTTCATGTCATATTTCAGAAAGGGTAGAGCTTGGGTTATTGCAAAAAAAAAAAAAAAGACAGTAATTACTATTGATGGGATGTCAGTTGATGATCAGTGCAGTTCCAGTGATTTGATTCTGAAATATAGCAATTGATTTTAATCATTAAACAATCCTAAAACACTCCATGAATCTCAGCTGAACTATGGAATGCATTTTTATTTTCAGTGAGTGAAATTTGGCTCTGATTACTTGCATTGTACTTGTGTTCCGGGTGACAAACTTGGTCTGTGTGCAGAGCAGGAAAACATATGACAACCGACGTGAATTGTTTTTAATTGACAGACTTGGAAAACACCCAGACTATCAAAAGAAGCATTGTACTGTGCAGTACAAAACTACTGATTATTATTGAGTTTATTCATAACAGTGATCGATTATGGAATGGTTACAAATAATTACCATCACTTGTAATTATTTAGTGTTATTCTGTTTAATTTTATGGATAACATGTTTAAGGGTCATAGTGGTTAGCTGCATTTCCCACCTTTCTATATTGCTTATAGTGTGAAATTGCTACAAGTCACTATATACACGTGACTTGACAAATCCCTGTGATTGCAATCCCCGCCATTTCAGTAATTTTGTGGGTTTTTTAACAGGAGCGCTGATTGGAATGCTCGCAGGAATTTCTACGAAGTGTGTGAGGGCAGGAGCTTGCTGCCCTCTGACTGAAATACCCCTCAGTTCATACATTCAGGCATTTCAAACAAGTGCCTTAAATGCCTGAATTCATGGACTAAGTGGTACTTCAGTCAGAAAATTAAGACCGGTTTGGGGATGTTCGAGACCCTAGCTATACTTTTTTTTTTTTAAATAGCATAATAGTTTAGTCTGTAGGTGTATGGTACGTATGCCACATAAGTTTCTATGTAATTTACTGGTTAGAAATGATAATGTATTTAAATGAGCGCATTAATATGAACCTGTGATTTGCCTTGGAGCTGAACTGCTTTCTTTTGAATTGTGGTTGCAGAAAAGTAATCAATTACAGAGAATAGAATTTAACAGCACTGTGATGGTATAAAACTGTTTGTTCTGCAGTTTTAATTGTGATCAATTTGTTTAATACAGGTACTTGGTAAAGAATTCATCGTCCCTCTTCAATGCCAGTGACTACGAGGTTGCACCACCAGAGTACCACCGCAAGGCCGTGTGAACACAACGCCAGTGATGATCTGTGGTGCTGAAATTTCATTACTGAACATTTTTTATTTTTTACCCCTTTAAGGGAAACCCCAGAATCTAATGAAAGCCCTCGAAAAGTTTGGTTGACTGGAAGGTGAATCAAGACTGATAACAGCCCATTGTGCAGGACTGATACTAAGGCTTTGTGGAATGCTGCTCAGTGTCATCGTGTAATTAAAATATATTTTGGTTCAGATAACACTGAAACTGTGTGGTAAAACCAGAATCAAGGTAAATACTGCCGAAGTTTTTTTTTTTTTTTTTTTTAAATATATATATAGTATGTTTGTTAATAAATTGTCCTTCTCAAATATGGCTTAGTGTCATTTTTCAGTAGTGTTGATTTACGCAATGCTCAAACATTTTAGTCTTGACGGAGAGTTCAAGGTGTTGATGTGGTCTTTAAATTCCAGATGTTAATCTATTCTAGCACTTGAGAGATCACTCTCACTCACCGTCTATACCGCTTGGCTCGTCTGAAGCCTATCCCAGGAGACTTGGGGCACGAGGCGGGGTACACTCGGGACAGGATGCCAATCCATCGCAGGCATCTGGAAAAAACATTCAGCACTAATGAGGCTTCACCTTGCAATTTAACAGATCTGGTGTTAACATTCTGGAGCCAGATACAGGGGTTGAACAATGAAACTGAAACGTCTGGTTTTAGACCACAATAATTCATTAGTATGGTGTTTGGCCGCCTTTTGCAGCCAATACAGCATCAGTTCGTCTTGGGAATGACGTACACGTCCTGTACAATGGTCAGAGGGATTTTGAGCCATTCTTCTTGCAGAATACTGGCCAGGTCGCTACGTGATGCTGGTGGAGGAAAACGTTTCCTGACTCGCTCCTCCAAAACACCCCAAAGTGGCTCAATAATATTTAGATCTGGTGACTGTGAAGGCCATGGGAGATGTTCAACTTCACTTTCTTGTTCATCAAACCACTCTGTTACCAGTCTTGCTGTGTGGAGAGCACCCTAGCTATGTACATTGACCCCGTGGAGCTCCTGACGCCGTTTTGGTGGAAACAGGACATTTGATTCTGCAGTGACTTGGGCAGCTGTGGTTTTATGTTTTTTGGATACAATGCGGGTTAGCACCCGGACATCCCTTTCAGACAGCTTCCTCTTGCGTCCACGGTTACTCCTGTTTGATGTGGCTCGTCCTTCTTGGTGGTATGCTGACATTACCCTGGATACCATGGCTCTTGTCTTGGTCACAGACGTGCCAGCGAGACGCGCACCAACAATTGTTCCTCTTTTGAAAACCCTTAATGTTGTACGTATTGCAATATTTTAAGCAAATCTGTGTTATTATTCTGCTAATTCAACCTTCACACTCTGCACATTCCACCAGTAAGAGCAATCAAAGAAGATTGGCCACCAGGCTGGTCAAATTTAGCCATGAAACCTCCAGCACTAAATTGGCCAGTATTTCATTTTCATTGTTTTCAACCCCTGTACCACAGCACACCTTCGGAGGTCTGAGATGTTTGATGGGACAAGGGGGACCTCGAAAATATTAGGCAGGTGGTTTTAATGTCATCAGTGTACGCACATACAGTGTCAAGTCCTTGGTTACAAAGGGTTGTTCAAATCAAGACAAAAATTTATTATTTTTGTTAAAGGCATTTTGACATTTATAGAAGCTTCAAGCATAGTTTGGGAATGAGACTCTTCGCTGCAGTAAAATGTTTGAGTAGTGCAAATGTTTGAAAGAAGGACGCATGTCCTGGAAAATCGACAGATATGTTGCCAACAGATCTGCCTATGGGAAGTATACACACAGTCATTCACAAACACCACTTTCATGTTAAAGAAACTTGGCTGGGAGTTATTGCCATATCTCTGTGCAGTCTCAGGCCTCACTCCAAGCCTTTTCCACATGTTTGCACCATTAAGCTATTCCCGAGGAGGCCAGCGTTTCAGATGGAAAGCAAGCAGTTTGATCATGGCTCTGGTGTATTGGGAAAACTTTCTACCTTGGTGGTATACGTGCATTAGTGTAGCAAGGGATTGTTTAGAGAAATAAAGGTAGTTTTTGCTCATAACTGTGTTGTGTTACTCTGCACAAAACAAAAATCCTGCTTTGACCTGAATGCCATTTTTTTTTTCTCTTGACACTACCACAATAGAGCGAATCGATCAATGGATTGCAAATTAAGCAATCAAATTGCTATTGAAGTGCAGATCGTTACTATTGCATTAGCCATTTAGGGATTACAGCCATTTTAGTTAGTCCCTCTATTTTTACCAGTAATTGGATGATTGGCTGATAAGCAGATTCATAACGGCCCGTTTCCTTTTTAGTTTATGACAAATTAAGGAAACAGACTTATCAGAGAGATAGGATATGCTTTGGATAATGAATCTTGGTTAATCTTTTTCACAGTTTGATCTTGGAATATACCTGTGCCATCAGGGAAGAAAAACTGCATTGATGTAATAACCTGGTCATTCAGTACATTTAGCTCATTGCTGATTTCATTTTATTGCCACATAAGACCACGTGATCATTTTTTATTGTTCCAAAGATGATTTTTTCTATGCTCCAGAACAAACTGAAGCCTTTTTTTCTGTTAAGTCTCACTAACAAATGGGCTTCTTATTGCCACACAGCTTTTTTAGTCCCATTCCTGTGTTATACTGTGTGCATATGCAAATGCTTCTACTTTCCCTATTAAATAACAGCTATGTTTTTTACCTGTTGATTTTTACCATCCAACTTCAAGTGTTTAAGTGATTTCTAGTCATGATTTTTTTCATGACCACATTTCTTCCACAAAGTTGACAGTTATATATAGTTATATAGTAGTTAGTGCTATCCTTCAAGGTTTTAATAATGGGTTCTTAATCTAAATTCCAGCCTTCCCAAATTCTTTCCTTTACTTTTGGTTGGTTCCCACCACTGCAGACCGGTCCCACAAATCCTTACGTTTGCCCATTCTTTCTGTTTCCAACACAGCAACTTCAGGGACAAAACATTTACTTCCTACCTAATATACCTACCCACTTCCAGGTGCCATTGGCATACGATATTGTAACTGCAGCTACTCTGACAAGGGCCAAGTTGTGACAGCTAGACGACTGGCACAGAACAAATCCAGAAATGCAGATTTTGTGGGATGTTCCTAATCTGCAGTGGCCAGAACCTACCAAAAGTGATCCAAGGAAGGAAAACCCTTGAACTGGTGACATCAAGGCTCATTGATGCACATGACATTGAAGCCTGGCTTCATGAGTGAAGCCTGGCATGTGCAATCCGATCCAATATAATAGATGTAGCTCGAATTGCTGAAAAGGTTAATGCTGGTTTCCTTAGAAAGGTCTCAGAACACACAGGTCATTACTATTTTGGTGGGAAAAAGGGGACCTACTCATTATTAAGCAGGTGGTCATAATGTTATGACTGATATATATATATCAGTCATAACATTATGACCACCTGCTTAATATATATATATATATATATATATATATATATATATATATATATATATATATATATATATATATGTGTGTGTGTGTGTGTGTGTGTACAGTATATATTACAGTTACAGCTGATTAAAAAAATTGCACATACTTCAAATATTAAAGAAAAATAATTTTAAGTTGGGCTGAACATCAATGTGGTTATTAATTATGTAATGTAATGACAAACAGTATGGATGGGAAAGTTAGGTATTATTATTATTATTATTATTATTATTATTAATATAATATATAATAATAGTGTATATATATTGTATCCATTTTACCTGTTTACCTGTGTGCGCGCGCGCGCGCGCGCGTGTGTGTGTGTGTGTGTGTGTGTGTGCGCGCGCGTGTTAGATTTGAAAGGGACATCATGTGAAAGTGAATAGACTTCGACCTTCACACTGGTACTTTAACCTGCCCATTGGATTGAGTTTCCGTTCTGGTGCGTGCGCGTAAATGTGTGTGTGTGTGTGTTGGAAACACGTCAGTGTAAGTGGCGGAGTCTGAGTGACTGCACAGGAAAAAGCGCTGCTGAACTTGAGTACAAGCGGACAAGTGTAGTGTGGAGCCGGGCTGTGCGCTGTGTGTCCTCTCTCCCGCCATGAAGAGTCTGAAACAGAGACTGAAGAAACACGACGCGTCCAGTCACGTGAGTAAGATTTATCTGAAAAGTCTTATCTCGTACTTTTTCAGTCACTGAGTGGAGTTTAGGAAATAGCTTTGGCTACTTGCTAGCCTCCTGAGGTGGGGCTTTAGTAGAAAAAGTAAGGGTGTGGGTTCCTGAAAAGCCACCAATTCTCATACATTTCATTCCTGAGCCCATGAGTTTTTACCTCATTATTATTTTAGAAGATACAATTCCAAGGAAATAAAGATAAAGGCAGCCTGTAGCTGCAGTGCTTGTGATAAAGGAAGCTGTCAGCTTTGCACCTGGCTGTTAAACCACAGTAACCTCTTAAACATTCTGGATAAATCTCACATCTCTCTCTTTACAATGACATAAAAAAATTTATTATTTTTTTTTATTGCAAAGCAGACACATGTTTGTCAGTTGGCCAGGTTCGATTCCCACCAAACTCTATGTGTGCATAGAGTTTGCATGTTCTCCCCGTGCTTGGAGGGTTTCCTCCGGGTACTCCGGTTTCCTCACACAGTTTAAAGACATGCAGATTAGGCTAATTGACGTGTGTATGTGTGTGTGCCCTGCGATGGATTAGCACCCTGTCCAGGGTGTACTCCCACATGTACCCTAAGTCTCCTGGGAAAGGCTCCAGGCTCCCCGCGACCCTGTAAGCAGTATAGACTATAAGTGAGTGAGAGTGAGTGTGTGTGTGTATGTGTGTGTGTGTGTGTGTGTGTGTGTATGTGAGATCCATACGTGTTTGAGTATTTTAGAAGGAGCAGCATTGTTTAAATCTGAAGCACTTGAAGTGTTTCCCTTAAAACATTCCACTAGTGCTTGTCTTTAGCTTCTCTACTATGTTGGTGTTACTATGTGTATTTAGACACAACCTTTACCTTTACATGCATTTTCATTCCAGGAGTTTAGAGCTATATAAATATGCAATAAACTGAGACATACATCTCAGCAATCTCATGAAACTCTGCCCTTAAAGATCGAGTGTCCCTGGACATCTACTGTAGTCAGGTGGACCCAATTCAATACTGAATGTTATGTTTACCTGATGTTACAGACTACAGACTGGAACAAGTATGACGAGCGTCTCCAGAAGGCAGTGGAGAGCGATGATGTGGACAAAGTCACCAGCACGCTCAAGAAAGGAGCGGTCGCAACCAAGCTCGATGCTGACGGCCGCTCGTCGTGAGTGTTACCTTTAAATAACATCCCCTAATCAAAGACTGTTACTTTCGTTACCGGGATTTCATAATTCCTGCTTGTTTCATCCAGTATATTGTATTCAACATTTCTTAAATATGTGACCTGATTTTGGGGGTGGGAGGAACACATGATAAAAGAAGAAGTTTGCATTTGTATTTGTTTTTTTTATTATTATTATTATATTAGAATATTATTATTCTCTCTTGTCTTACTCATCTCTTGACACCAGCATCTGCTTTCTACTACAACTGCACAGATAGATTCACATAGAGGGCCTGATTTAACAGTTTCAAAATCATGTTTTCTTCTGCAGCATGCTTTCATTCAATTTGAACTGTAGGATGAGTTTTAAACTAAAACATTTTCTTTCTTTTTTTCTTTTTTACACCTCGGCTCTATAGTGCTTCTTGTTTGAAGAATTAAAGCACAATAAATCTACCTTTCTTTTATACATAAACCCATGTCTCTGTAATAAATAGTTGACCCAGGATAGAATTCTTCAGACTTGGCACTACTTCGCGTCTTCTTTTGCAAGTTTTAAATAAGTAAAGGGAAAAAAGCTGTCCAGTACGTGTCATGTGTAATATGGGCAATGTGTTAGGGTTTCTAAAATGGCCTCTGAAGACTTAGCTAACTACTGTACAGACAGATGACAAATTACAGGGAAAAACAGTGACTAAGGGGCATCAGGGCACTGAGCTGGCATGGTTTGGGATCATTTTGTGCCTTTAGATGGAAGTTCACTATAAATAACTGCAATGCTATTTTAATTAACTATCTTTATTCATTTAACATTTTAAACATTTTTATCATGATGACAGTGGTCTTTTCCACCATGAGTTCCTATCTACAGGGCACGAGTTTTCACTAAATGGTTTAATGAAAATGACCAAGCAATCTGACTGGATGAGAGCCATTCCACGAGTGTTGATAATAAAGGGTTACACCACTAGAACGGTTAATTATATATTTATTACTCCACATTCCAGGTGTTTTAATAACCATTATTTACACTAACTGTCGGTTATAGCATGGGTGAAAGTAGGCGGGTACGGTCTGCCATACTGCGGAGAGAGCAGCTACATGCCGAAAACCACACTGAAAACCAGTCACAGAAGCACTTTCAGCAGGAAAACACCTCTGACAATGTTATGTGACCTGAAAAAAAAAATATATATATAAATAAATAATTGCTTTGAAATTGTTTCGAATTGCTCCTGAACCATGCATATTCTTTTATTAATGGTTACAAAGTTAACTCACTCCTAACACAAGGCTAAATCCGAAAATTGCTCTCCAACACCTAATGAAGGACACTATTTTGTGTGGAACAACAGATTGTACACCCTAGGTTTTTGTTTAACGCTATTTGGTATTCAACCCAGAAGTAAACTGACCTGATATTGTGGAATAAGTGGAAATATAAAGAGAAACGTCTGAGCTTTACAGGACTGTTCACCACCGTCTCCATGGTTTATTCTCCTCACCTTTTGTCTACATAATACCGATAGAAACTTAACACTACTTTCACCCCTGTTATTTACACTAACTGTCGGTCCCTATCTATACCAGTAGCAGTTGGTTAGTTTCACCAGTAGCGGAATGATGTGTGTTGGTGAAACAAACAACAAAAAAAACTGGTTAAAGAAACAAACCAGTCATAATCTGTTTATGATAAACAGTGTTTTTGGAGCTGTCATGTCTATGACTGCTGATATTCACTATCACTCCCTTTCGTGTGAATAATGTCATCTAAACCCAGCTGAAAAATTTTGGAGATTTTGGACAATTTTGGACATTTTCACTCAGGTATATTTGTAGAGACATGTAGAATCAGTGCTAAGTTGCAATGAAACTGTTCTGGTGGTGTAAAATACACCTTTTTGAAAACGGTATTCTAAAATAGCCGTTATATAGTATAATATAATATACTGCATACCCTTACCTTGTTTTTAAAAGCCACTGTGAAATACAATAGCTGTTAGCTGAAGAATGCACTTACATCAGCATTGACTTTTCGGTGTTAAATCATCAATAAAAATGGTTTTAAGACCATTTTGGACTTAACATGTTCTCAAAAGAGATTATTTGAAATTTAAATGTAAATGAAATTAAAATAAAAATTTTAAAACTTATTAGCTCATGGTCCTCAGTAGGTTTAAGCAAAAGGCAATTTTTTTTTTTTATCCCACTTTTTTTTATTACACTAACAAGCAAGCTTGGGCGTGGTAAAATAATGATAATAATAATAATAACAGATAATAATATGGGTGGCACAGGGGCACAATTGTGAAGGTTGCTGGCTTATGGTTTAGGTTTAGTTGTATGTTCAGTCCAGCCTTCCAAAAATATGCTCGTAGGTGGATTAGCTGGTCTAAACTTGCTCATAGATGGGTGTATATTGCCCTGTGTTGGACTGGTTATATTTCTGTGTCATCTCCATTGTACCCAGGATGGGTCTGGGATCCACCGTGGCCCTGACCAGGATAAAGTTAGACATAAATCTGAAGATAAATCTAAAAATGAATTCCATCTCCCTCACTCCCTCACCCTCTCATCTCTCAGTTCAAATAGTGAGCTAGCTCAAGCTTGTTTGCAGCTCACAATACTGAAGAACGCCTACGAATAAAGCGGTTTTGTAGTCAAAAATCCTCTTCATGCTTAAGTATCTTATCACACAATGACGATGTGTTATAATGCATGTATTACACTGTCTTTGAAGCACAGAAATAAGGATTAAGGTAAGACTTGATCCTATTTGTATCCCTTAGTGCCTTTTTTTTCTTTTTGTTTCCTCTCCTAACATCATACTGTACCTCACAGACACAAAGATTAAGCTTTGTAACTTATTGAAATAAATGCTTTTTAAATAATCGCCATGAAATGAGGAATGGAAACTATGAAATATGAAGTAAGAATTTTCATTTCTTCAATGCAGGCTTCACATAGCAGCAAGAAACGGGCTTATAAATAGCCTCAATGTTTTCCTTGCCCACGGTGTCAACCTACGCACAGCAGATGCTACTGGTGAGAGTCATTCTCCACTCTTAATAAACCATTGTGACTCGATACGTGACATATTTCACTTCTGCACTGATTGTTGGACTGCAGTTTGTGACTGAGCACATTGAAAGCATGTCTCATACACTAAAAGCGTCTCATCCTGCAGGTAAAACTGCACTCCATCTTTCTTCAAGAGACGGCCACTCCGCATGTGTGCAGCGACTGTTGCAGGTACAGCAAGTTTTGCTTTCGCTCACTAACAATTGCAGGAAGAACACTCTGTGAACTAGCTGCCTCGAAATGACAAGTCATGATTGAACCATGTTTGTTGTAAAACAGCACTCCCAACAATGACTTTTTCAAAAGCCTGTTGAACAAGATCCAGTGAAGGCTGTTTTATTTTCTGTTCTTTCTTTTACTGCATATCTTTGTATTTTTCTCCTTTTGTTTCCTCACATCAAACATTTGAACTTGAGCTGAGGCAAGGTCAGAGCAGGGATTTTTATTATTATTTTTTTTTTTACCATAGCAACACTACCTCCTCAGTGTACAGTAAACAGTGAGGAGTTATTTAAAAAAAAAAAAAAGCTACTTCAGGAATAAGGAAGCTTTCCTGAGTAAAATATGTTTGCCTTAAGTAAAGTATCAACAGCAATGTCATGATGAAAACTGCATTGTGTCCTTAAATAATGGTCATTATGTGAAGGAAAAGGAATTGAATTGAGTGATTTGTAATGCTTGATCCTTTCAAATAATAATAATAATGAAAGTTTGCTTCACAGTGTAAAAGTCCCGTTGACTGTACAGATCAGCAAGGAAAGACAGCTTTACATGAAGCAGGTGAGCAGAATATCTAACATCACTTAGATGTCTTTGTGACAGGCACAATCTTTGTTCATTATGTTGCCCAACATTATTTCCTAGTTCGACCTGGACTGAATACTAAAGACTGGAAATACTACATTCCGTTGTTCGTATCAATTCTCCAACGTGTAATAATACACCTTAGTTTTTTTATGGCATATTCCCTTGTGACTATGACTGGGACCATTACAAAATCATTATACACTCATGAACCACTTTGTTAGGAGCAAAATCCCAGTATTGGGTGACACCTGCTTTTCTTTCAGAAGAGCCTGGAATACTTCCATGTTAAAAGTTCCACAAGGTTCCATTGTTGGCATGATTGCATCAAATACTTGCTGCAGATTTTGTCAGCTGCACGTTTAAGTTGTGAATTTGCCATTCAACCATTTCACAGATGTGCTCGAATGCATTAAATCTAGTGACTGGAGAAGCCGTGTGAAGTCCCAGTGAGCTAATTGTGATAATCATGGAACCAGTTTTAGACCAGTTTTTTCACATGATCATGCTGAAAGTATTTCTAAGGTGGGGACTTTGGGTCTATGGAGTCATGCTGTTGATGCCAAATTCTGACCCTGCCATACACACAGGCAGTCACACACATGCTTGCACCCTTATAGAGCAACTGTACTGTATATCAGTTCCAACAGTCCAGTTTCAGTGACCCTTTGCCAACTCAGTTCACAGATACCTTGGACTTGGTTGCCAGCAGTGGAACCCAATGTGATAAATTGGTCATCCACTCTTGTAGTCCATCTATCTTTGTACTATTGTGCATTTCAAACCAACCACAAACCAGTTTAGCCATTGTTCCCTGATCTCTCTCATCAACAAATGGTTGGTTTCTCAAACCAGTTCATCTGGCTGACCAGTCCAGCTTTATTGATATTGGCATTATTTTATGCATTGTGCTGCTGTCATATGACTGATTCATTGGAGAATTGCATGAACGCAGTGCAGTGAACAGCTGTACATTGGGCGGTGAGTGCAAATCAGAAATATTATTTGAGCGATCCATGTGCATTCAGTTATCTGCAGATCAACTGGGAGGCCAAATAACTCAATTGCAAAAGTGTGGACACCCCTAAAAAAAGGATTGTGTTATATTGAGAACTGCAAAACATTCTTCAAATAACACAGTGTCATAATGATTCTTACATAAATAGATGAATAGTAAAGTGAAGGTGAGAAGCACACTGATGTGTCTCCCATATGATTTATAGATTTAATCTAGTACAGTACATTACCAGCAAAAGCAGGTTGTTTAGCTTTCTCACGGACGGGGTCATATTTATTCTCTCTCCAGAGGGCACTGTGTGAGGAAATTAATGTAAGCTTACTCTACTTCTAATTTCTGTGGCCAGGTATTTACAAAAAAGGAAAATCACGATTTGTTATCAGACCAAATAAATAAATAAATATAAATATATATGATATATGACTGTATATTATAATAATTGCTTATCCAAAAAATTAATAAATAAAAATAAGCATCATCCTTGATATGTATTGAAGTAGTTTATGAATACTACTTATCATAATCATATATACTGTACTATGAGTGGAACCCACATGATGTTAATATTAGCTTGTTTATTCAGCATATGCAGGTCATACTACAATAATCAAAATGCTGTGTGGCAGTGGTGCAGCTGTTAATGCAGTTGATAAGGTAAGAACAAATCTTGGATCTGTGTGTGTGATTAAGCACCTGTCTGACTTCACTACCTAATGTCACACACGTGCAGCAGAACTGGCGATTTCCTTAGCAAGAAGAAAAAAATTTTTTCCCTGTCCTAGAAGGTCTAGTATATATCCTGTAACTGCCACACCTTATTATCAAACACATCTAGGCATAGCAGACGGCTGCTTGAGTCTATTTACATTTAACCACATCCTTATTATCAAAATGCACTGCAAAAAGGAGACATTTCTGTTTGAAGCATTATATAGAATTTTTGCTAGTAGTGAAAGCTTTGTGACATTTTTAATACCCCTTTTCAGCCAAAACATATACAGATGCCAAATATTATGATTTATGGCAATAGTTTATATGCTCACAATACAAAAACATGTGTTTCCCATGTGGAATGGGCCAAAACATTTAAACTGATGGAATGATTAAGGCACCAAGATCGTCAGTAATTAATCTAACACAAATAAATTAACAACTGAAACTTAAAACTTAAATTGAAACTTAAAACTAAATAACGTATACCTTCGACATGTTTTGGCAGACTTTACTAGTTAGGCACTTTTGTTTCCCCGAAAATCTAAAGTATTCCAAGCCAATAGTATCTTCCATCAAGTCATAGTCAAGTCAAGTCAAGTAGGCTTTTATTGTCATTTCAACCATATACAGTTCAGTACACAGTGAAACGAAACAGTGTTCCTCCAGGACCAAGCTGCTACATACATACAACATAAAAAACTAAAACTAACTAGCTAACTATGACACCTAATTACCTGACTATCTAAGACAAACCATATGTACATCATAATTTTTTTTAATGAAAGAAAGAAAGAAAAAAATTCTTAAGTACTAAATAAAAGATAACATAAGACAACAGCAACACGACCATGACACGATGCAATAAACTGTGATATACTGTGACAGTTGATTGAGTTAGTGCAAGTTATAGAGTGCACAAAGTTCAGAAAGCAGAAGAATAATTTAATATTTCCCTTCAGTGGGAGGTTACAGTCACTTAATACGCTTAATATTCAGGTTGGGGAAAAGACCTCAGTAGGAGGCATGGACTGATGAAGGCAAAGGCAAAATGTTTTTGTGCAGTAGTGAAACAGAAAGTCTCCTCAATCACTTCATTGCTTGGTCTATGCTCGTTTCTCCCCTCTGTGTGAGGTGTAGATAAAGGTAGGGTGTTGCATTGCATTTGATACATAGCTTTTAGGGGAAATATTCTACAAGAGCTTGATTTCATTTTTAAGAAAGAAAGAAAAATTCGTCTGGGTACTAAATCATTTTTCTGCTGATGAACTCTTATTTAGTCTTTAATAAACATTATTATACAAGTTTACATGTGGCTTATTTTAGTAGATTAAACCCAGATCACACATTATTAACCAGCAGGATTGATAAATGTTTAAATTTTTGCCCATGGAACACATGAGATTAGTCCTTAAGGGAAATGGTAGCGTTTCACTCATTTACATCCCAAAAAGTATAACAGGCCTGTTATGCTATTTGTTGTGGACAATGCACAGGAACTTGGTGGTGCCATCACATGCCTTCCTGAATGATTAAGGAGCTCTCATCTGGATATTTAATTGTCTTGCCTTTTATAAGGTGTGCAAAGCCTGGTTGGGGCTCTTATAGGTTTATAACTGTGAAAAATGTAATAAAATATTTTCCTGAAGATATTTGTATTTTCATCAGGATGGTCGTACTCCTTTAATGACAGCAGCACAAATGGGTCACAGCCGAGCTTGTCAACAACTTTTAAACTGTGGGGCTTCCGTCAATCTTCGCGACAAGCAAAATAAGTATGTCCTTTACTTTCTGTTCATATTTACTTTTTTAATGATGGTTCTTCAAAAGCTCCAGTCTGGCTACAGGTCCCCCCCCCCCCCCCTTAACAGGATCCACACATGGTTTTAGACATTTAATCGATGATCCTCGGTCATCAAAGGACTCTTTGACTTTGCTGTGGTTTAACCTGACATGGCTGTAGTGTGCAAAGTAGCTTTGAAAATGCTCAGGTCTCTATGGGTCTCCTAGGTCAGCCTTTAGTCTGCATTAAACAGCAAACATAGGACAGGTGGCCCAGAGGGAAGTTTGAAGTATGCTGTAAATATTGCAGGTTAAGGGTAGGTGCGCTTCAGGGATCCTGTGGGAACTGACAAAAAGTTATAGGTTTGACAAGAAAGGGTAAGTGCTTTATTCTGGTCTGAGTCACGGTGGTTTTAAATTTTGGGAAATACAACCAAGTCTGCTAGAGAATATCACATGCAGGTTCAATAAAAAAAATAACACACAGCATATCCAATGGAGCAAAATTGCCCATGTTCTCTGGGTGGGAGGGGTGGAATACTTTTGTCTCTCTCTCTCTCTCTCTCTCTCTCTCTCTCTCTCTCTCTCTCTCTCTCTCAGTCATACGTAGTTTTATGATATCAGAGAGCTGACTAGTGGGTGGAAGTTGGTAAGTGGCCAAACAAAGGAGAAAAATCTAAATATGTGGTTTTTATACAATAGCTGTAATTCTTGTTTTGCCATTTATGAAATCTTATTATTTACGAATACTCGATTGTTGGGTGACGTCATCCACCACTACTATATTATCAAAAGAAATTAAAAAACACATGAAGGTATTTGCATTAGATTTCAATTCAGGGTGAAACATCTGCTGGAGTGGTTTTGAAAGTGTGCTTCAAAGAACAAAAAAAGAGAGAAGAACTGTATATAAAACAGCATTGCTATCTTTTGTTGGTGGAATTATGTGTGTTTACATAAAATCCTTACCCACATGAATTGTAGTAAATAAGGGTAAGCCCAGGGTATTGTTGTCTGGTGCGCTCTTGGGTAAGAGAATGTCAGGAAACCAACGAATGAAGTTTTTGTTTATATATATTGAACAGCCAAAGAGACAATGTGTTCTAAGGGTCTGATATCAGGTCTGTGTGTGTGTGTGTGTGTCTGTACATAGGACTGCACTCATCTTGGCTTCTGAACATGTTTGCCGTGAAGTAGTGGAGGTCTTGCTGAAGCATAAGGCAGACGTGACTGCTGTGGACGTGCAGGGCCATAACTCGTACCATTACGCCCAGCATAGCGGAGACCAAGCTTTGATCATGATGATCAAACAAGCCTGGGATGCAGCCAGCAAAGGCAAGTCATTTAAACAAGCAGCAGCTTAAAGTGAGAGTTTTGGGGGGTTTTCAAGTCAGTCTTAAATCGAAAAATGATGTGCAGATACGTACATTACAGTAGGTCTTGGTCATTATAAGTCTTCCTGCTCTGCCAGTACAGTGAAAAAAATCCATCCCAAAATTCAGCTGAGACTCATATGAAGCTTCTGCAATCCCACTGAGCTAAACTGAGTTCTCTCAAAGTTTAACCCTTTCCTTCCCCTCGAAATAGCTGTATGGCTAACCAGAACTAGTCACAGAGTTAAGCAGAACTAATCGTATAGCTACTCTCTCATATAGCTGCTCTCTCACTCTATAAAACAGAGCTTTAGGTAAACTTTTAATAAGAGCTCTAGGGTGGCACTGCTTGATAAAAGAAAACACATGTTTCTATATGTTTCCTTCTTGTATAATGTGGTAAACAATTGTCTATCATTAAACGTAATCCACATCTCAATCACAATTAAGGGGGAATTTTAGATCAGGATTAAAAATGAATTGAATTCTAGCAGTTACTCAGAATTACCTTGGAAAAGGCAAAAGACATCATCCAGACATCTGTACCATTTGAGGACGTTAGGGATTTAACCTTGAAAACCTAGAACATTTTAGCCATCTTTTGCATTATTATGTTTTAATAAATGAATAAACACACACATACACATTATATATATAACATATCCTTTTTAAGGATATCCCATATAAGCATTTTTTTTTCTCTTAACTGGTCACTGACCAATGCTGTGTTTCCAGTACAGGTCCATGCTCGCTGAGTTTTAATGGTTTAGACCCAGTTTAAGAAAAAATCTGAACTATACCTTTAACTACATGCAGGTAAAAGTTGTACCTGGCAAGATTTGGCAAGAAGTTATATTTTTCTAATCCGGAGCATTCTGCTTCTTCTGAAACGTGGCTGTACATGTAGCACTTACAATACATTCTTTTGTTGATTACACAGGGCGATTTCAGGGTTAGGTGATGTATGAGGTACATGGTTAGAAAACTGTACTCAGTTGTTCCTGAAAAACAGAATTTTCTACACACAGTTTAATGAGCTTAGCTTTGTCATTGAATGACAGCGCGTCAGTGCTTTAAGCTAAAAAATAAATAAATGAATCTGACAAGAAGTAGTATTCCCTTTCATAACAGATCGTCCCGGTTTTTCTACTCTGCCTGCTTTCCTTAAGCTTTTATGGGTGTGCACATGGCACTTGTTGTATTCTGTCAGATGTAGTTGGCACTTGTCTATGAATGAGCTTATTAAAGAACGAAACGTGTGAGATGAATCAGCGCTTCAACTCTCTGGCTTTTGGATGTAGGCCCCTACTGAATACATTAAAGTATTTTCTCTTCTGAAGTAGTATTCTGATGTATTTTTCAAGTTCTGACTGCTGTGAAATTTATTCCCCCGTAAAACAAAGCCTTGGAGGAGGTTATTGAGCTACAGGCACAAATTACACGCATTGTGTTATGACCCTGCCTCTAGAACTAGCACCGAGCACATTATAAATAAAATAAAGAAAAAACATCTATGAAAATCTTATAGATTTGATACTAAAACATTGAATACTATGTGAATGAGAAATATAATGCTCTTTTTTTTTATCATAGAGGCTTTCAAGACTGGTCCAAAATTACAGCAGCAGGTAAGAATAGAATTTAAAACTGGGCTCTTAAAGCTGTGACTAGTTATTTATGAGTCAGGCTTAAAATAATTTAATAATGCTCCTATGAAAGAGTGAATATTTGACACGTCCTGCCTCACTCGCACTCCTCACTGCTTGGTTTTCATTTGGCTCCGCACCAGGTTCTAACAAAAGCTCCTACCCTGGTTCTTATGCTAGTGTCTATTAATCTTACGGCAACCGAGATGTCAAGCTGCTAACAATAATCCATCTCTGCCTTGTTGAAATCAATAATGAAAAAAATGAGTGTGCTTTTCTTATTTTCTGCTGAGGTCAGTGAATAATGAAGCACAGGTGAATTTTAGGAAGGTGAGTGTATAAGTAAACCTGATATTGCCCTTCAACAAGCCAAGTGGTAGGTTTCTCGCCGGTCATGCGGAAGGGCCGGGTTCGATTCCCAGTCAATGCCCAAACCCCCGCCACTGGATGCAGTGCCAGTCCCAAGATAAAATGGCAGGGTTTCTGTGCCAAGCTTGTGTGCGGACCCGGTGGTCCACTGTGGCGACCCCCTGCTGGGAGAAGCCGAAACAACAACAACAATTTATTATTATTAGTAGTAGTAGTAGTAGTAATAGTGGCGCCCTGAGAGCTGTTGTTTTTATTATTTTCAAAGCACAAAAACTTTGGCAATTAATGCAGTTTTCCAGATGACAGGTCTGTTCGTTACCCGTGCCTTTGGTCCCCTGACTCCAAGTTCCTTCGTTTTTGGTCCGATCGGAAAACGAGACGCGGCAAAAACTCTATGTACTGTAGATTTTTTTGGGTGGGGGAGGTCATGTCGATCAAAAATAATTCACTCAATCATCGTCTATACCGCGTTAACCTGTATTCAGGGTCACGGGGGGCCTGGAGTCCATCCCAGGAGGCAGGGTACACCCCGGACAGAATGCCGACCCATCGCAGGGCACACACACATACACTCACACACTACGGGCAATTTAGGAACGCCAATAAGCCTAATCTGCAGGTCTTTGGAAAGAAACCGGAGTACCCGGATGAAAGCCACCAAGCATGGGGAGAACATGCAAACTTCATGCACACAGAGACAGAAATCGAGCCTGGTCGAGAATCTGGACTCGGACCCTGGAGATACAAGGCGACAGTCCTAACCATTATGCCACCATGCCGCCCAAAAATAATTAACTTTTTTTAAAAATGAAAAATAAAATCAGTTCAAAAATCACTCCATAGACGGGTTTGTAGAGTACACAGACGCTGAAAAACCTTGTAAAAACTTCACCCTGCGTTAAATTTTTGAAATACACTCATGAAACTTGACATCCCACAGGCTTCGAGCCTATTCTCTCAAAATTCTAACACACACACACACACACACACACACACACACACACACACACACACACACACACACACACACACACAGTGGAATTTCAGGCAGTATACTCACACCTTTCTAACAGTATGGTCTAGTAACAAGCAGAAACAGCTCAGGAATTGTCTTAGTCTAGTTCTTCTTCTTACTGTTGTTGTTGTTATTGCTGTTGTTCTTTTTCTTGAATTATGTGAAGCTGGACAAGGACTTTTTGTTTGTTTGAGCAGAGTATCACTAATATGTCACAAACATATTTACTGACTGATATTATGGCACATTTGCGAATTAGGCATCATCTTAAAATCAACATATATGCTAATCACGCTGGTAACCCTAAACATTTTCAGGGAGCCTAAATTTTAAAGGCTCCTGCTAAAGGACCATCTTTAGGCGTTGGTTGTCCTAACACAGTTGCACCACAGCATCATACAGTGAGTAACATCCTGTGGGTGATGAAGACCGAGCTGGAGGAGCAGGCTTTGTTTCTGTTTGTTGAATTAATGATCGCTCTCTGAATTACAGAAGGATTATGGCAGCCACTCAGAAAACGGTAAGAGTTGGACTTTAAGAGCATTATCCTCCGTAGCACATAACTGTTAGTCTGCTGTTTTGACCTTAAATTTCTGTGTCTTAAAGAGAAAGATAACCTGCAGAGTTATCATTTGGATTCCGCACAGGTACGTCGCCTTCCTGCGTTATTCGTTAAAACACGATGAATGTGACATTCAGCCATTTCATTTTCATACCCTTGCTACCTTTATCTGTCAATTTGATAAAGATCAGAAAGCAAATTTCTGTAATGTAGGCAACACAGAGTATGCAATCTGAAGTTAAGCTCTTGACTGCTCAAAGAGAATATTTGAACAGATCTACTTCTTAACCAATTCTTGAAAAATCCTGCTTCAGGTTAGACATCATGCTCCACATTTATCAGCTGCAACCTCATTTAAAGTGAAGGAGGTGATGGCAGGTGAGGCTGATCTTCTTAAGAGGGAGCTGTGGGAGATGAGACTGAGGCATGACGCTGCCCAGGAGGAGCTGCTGAGGCTGGACTCGGCTCTGGTCCTGCGCACCCGGGACTTCGAGGAGCTGAGGAGGAGCAGTGAGCGGGCGCTGCAGCAAGCTCATAGTCACGCTTGGGAGCTGGAGGAGGCGCTCGGGGAGGTGCAGCGGAGAATGGTCGCCTCGGAGGCTAAAGTCAGGCAAATGCAGGCACATTTGGTATCAGTCCGTGAGAACCTAGTGGAGGAGCTGGGAGCACAACTACATGAGGCCAGAGCGGCGCTGCATCAAGCCAATGAGGAGCTTGGCCTAAGCAGAAGGGACGCTGAGGATCTAAAAGAGAGGAATGACATGCTCCTGCAGGAGGTACACAAGCTCAGTGAAGAGCTGCTGAAGAAAGAGAACACAGATGCACTGCAGGCACGACTGGCAGGTCAGGAGGCTCAGAGAACTGAAATGGCTTGTAAGGAAATACAAACCCCCTCAGAATGGAAGCCCGGTTCAACAAAAACCACCATGACGGATCTTACGGGCGAGATTCTTCAGCAAGAGATGGATAAGAAAAGCTACATCGGTCTAGACGAGCATGAGTCTATAAGAAGCTCACTCAGTAGTGCACTTCAGCAGGCACAAAGCCAGGCTCAGGAAGCGCTTCTGAAGCAGCAGCAAACCAGTGAGGAAAATCAGAGTCTCATTAGAGAACTGCAGGAGCAGAGGACAGAGCTGGACACCCTGCAGGAGGCTCTACAGGCCCGGTTTGTGCCTGTGGCTATGCTGGAGACCAAGGAGAACGAGGCGGCTCAGCTTAGGCTCGCTCTTGAACAAATGGAGGAGAGAAGGAAGACGGAGGAGGAAGGCAAGAAGGCATGTAATGCTGAATCGCAGAAGCAGTCTCAGCCTGAGCAAACATTGCAGAGCAGCAGAGGCACACAGACTGAGGAATGTCAGGAAAAGTGCGCCACCGCCTCTGTCAACCTTACAGAGAAGAACATGCCATTAAACCCCGCCGGAGGACAAAATAAGGTAGCAGGTCCCATAATTCAAATCACATTTCTGTTTGCACTATTAGTTCTGACAGAGATGTAAATGTCTGTTCCTGTAGTTATAGCAGTGTTCGAATGTTCAAGCACTATCGATTTTTTTGTTGTTGTTTGTTTTTGCGTTGGCTTACCCGAACTGTTTCCCTTTCCAGGATTCAGAGATAACGGTGGAGGCAGAAGGCCAGAGAGCAGCGCAGAACAGCTCATCAGCACCAAGCAGTGTTTGTAACCTTGTGCACTCAGACAACACCATCCTGCAGGCGCACATAAACAGCCTGGAGCAGCGGTTGGAGGTCAGTCACCCTGTGCACGCTGGGTAGTTTAAAATGACCCTTCTGCTGCTCTGCTCTCAGCACATACGGGCACTTTGATTATGCCTGCCACATCCACAATAGTTTCAGCACGTGTCCACTGTCTGTAGTGTTTTCTTAGTGAGTTGATAAGCTGATTGGGACTCTTTGGATTTAAAAAACGTTTGACCTTTTCTGACACAAACCACCACAAACCCACAAGATTTCCTTCATTTTGTATGTAGTCTGTCACTCAAAACCATCAAATTGATATATTTATTCACTTTCTATACTGCTTATCCTGTACAGGGTCACACACACTAGTGTATGGTACTAGGCAGGGTTCACCACGGACAGGGTGCCAATCCATCGCAGGGCATACATTCAACAATTACAAGCAATTTGGGACTGCCAGTTAGCCTAATCCTCATATCTTTGGACTGTGGGAGGAAACCCACCAAGCACAGGGAGAGCATGCAAGCTCCATGCACACTGACCTGAGGTGGGAATCGAACCCTCGAAACTAGAGGTGCCAGACCAGGTGCCAGTGCTAACCACTACACCAACATGCCTGATTTGATATGTATATTCTTATTGCACGCAAGCATAACACATCTTTATGCTTGCACGCAATAAGACTGCATCTTGCATGCATGTTTTGTTCTTCTATACAGTGCTATAAATGTGCAGGCAGTGTGTTCAAAGTCTACCTCGTTATTTTGAGCAGCAGAAAATGGAAGCCCCCTCAAACCCACCTGAACACACGTGCCTAGTGTCCCAAGAGACACTCACTTTACTTGATTGTGCACAAATTCCTAACAATAAGCATTCTGTCATTTTACCCACATGCTGGAGTTTTCCAGGAAATTGTCTCGTATCGTCAGGAGAACCGAGATGGCTCGAACAAGATTACATTTTCGAGTGCTTATTGAGATGAAATTACTTTGACCTGAGCTCAGCCACTTAAATAGCTTCTTGTATTACACAGGAGCGTAATATTTCTTATTATGACTGGAGGATGGAAACTTCACTTTGTCCCTTGTTGATATTTTCAATAGCTTGTTCTGGTATATACAGTGCACAAAAGTTAAGAAGTAAATTCCCTGATTGTGATGTCCATGCTGAGATAATACGCATCGCAATCACACTCTTCTTTGTTCGGCACGTTCATATTTGTCTAACAGTGACCAGTGGTTTCTTCCTGTTTTTTAGCCCTGTAAATCTCTCCAGCAAAATTTCTCAGGCTTACTATCTTCACAAACACTTCCTCTTTCTCCTGCGAATATGCGCATGTGTATTTGTGGCTATGGCCAAGGTCAACCATTTCCTGGCTTATCTGTGAATTTCAGGTGTAGAGACTGAGCTGACAGAGTCTGTCGTCATGGCTTGTGAAGTGTGAAGTTAACTAAGGAGTGCATTTATACACAGGATTTAGATGCAAAAGCTGAACGGCTTTACACTGTGTAAGAATAATCAGCATAATGTATTTCTGTTTCACCAACTTCATGATCAGTCAGAAAGCATACTGTGTTTAAATCATTTACGTGGTAAGAGCACACCACAAGCTTTAGTATTAGTATACATGTATATGTATGGGCAGTTTGATGATGCAAATTATAGAATTCCCAGCTAATGGCAAGAATGCTGTAGATAAGATAGGAAAACATCCTTAACTTAACTGAAGGTTCTCTCTCTCTCTCCCTCTCCCTCTCTCTCGATAGAACTCTGAAAAGCATTATAGACAAGTTCTTGGTATATATCGCACACGTCTCCTCAATGCAGCCCAGGTATGATGATTTTAATCTTACGCTACATCAATCCATATTACTGTGTATTGTTCTTAATAATAACTCCTTAAACTTCCAGAACCCTTTAGATGATTCGCGCTCACTTTCTATCGCTTCCTATTAGTTTTCCAGTAATTATTGGGCTTTTTATGGAATAATTATAATTAGTAATATTCATATTAATATGAAGTGTTCTATTAGTATGTGGATAATTTGCTTGAACATGAACAGATAGATCATATGCTTGGAGCTGGAGGGGTTCAACGAATGCTATGTTTAACAGTATGACTAAAGTCTTTTTCTGTTTGTTTGTTTCTTTCTTTCTTTCTTTTTTGCATTTGCAGGGCCATATGGATGAGGAGGCCAGACTGGCACTGCTTCAGATCGCCCAAATGAGACAGGAGTGTGTATGTTGATCAACGTCTGAATCTCTGAAAATATCTCTCTCCTTTTTTTTCTTGTGTGTGTGTGTGTGTGTGTGTGAGAGAGAGAGAGAGAGAGAGAGAGAGAGAGAGAGAGAGAATGTGTGGTTGTACTATTGATCAAGTACAGTATTAGGATTTAAGCCACCTGTGAAATATAGGTTTACTCCAGGTTTTTGTATTCTCTAATTGAATGTAATTATGTAAATATTTAAATGTATATATTATTTAATATGCACAAATTACTAACAATCTTTAATTAAAAAAAGAGAAATTGATTTCCAAGTTGTTGCCTTTCATGTTTTCTTTAAAAAATAAATAAATAAATAACCGTAAAAACTGTTTTTTTTTTTTTTTGTATTTTTATTTATTTATTTTTTATTTATTTTTTTTAGATCAGCTGTAAACTTAAAATGTGATCCAGGTGTCTTTATTAAGCGGCTGTTATTGCTGCTGCTGTTCATGTAACAAAAACAGGACTGCCCTCTTGTGGTTTCTGCTGGAAAAAAAATTTTAGTGAGAAAATATGGAGGATGCAGACACTACTCTGCTTTTGGACAAATGCTGTTCAGTTCAACTCCCCTTTATGTACTAGTGGAGTCCAGTGAGTGAACCTTTTCCAATACTCGAATGCTAAGTGCAGTCTGGCCTCATGAAACAAAATTCAAATCATATATATTAGGAATATCTCCAATTTCTTTAAGACAATATTTGCACAGTCAGTAAATCCTATCCTCTTGCAGTATATCCAACATTTACTTAACCACCTCTCAGTCGTGCTGGTATTTTTCTCCATTAAGATCCTGTGTTCTCACATCCCTTTATACGTTCTCCAGAACCTCTCCGCATATGGCCTTCATTTGAGCAGTAACCTGAGAAATGATTCTTGTAGCCTTGCGTTCACCTCAGCACAGTCATCCGTCTGCTTTCTGATTTCTATTAATAAGATTTATTATTTAAGGATAGCTCTAATCCCCCTGCTCACGCTCACGTCTCCATTTGTGTGTTTTTCCATTCCGTGGCTGAACAGAGTTATTGTGGTCAGTGTGCTTTTATTCACTTTCTCAGCCTGGGTGGCTGTACTGCAGCTGCAGTTGGTGAAAGCAGCACTATTTTGTGAAAGAAAAGAACCTTTTGGAATGAGGACTATGTTGGGTTAAAAAAAAAAAAAACTCAAAGCTGGAGATTTTATGCAAGAGAGAGAGAGAAACTTAATACGCCATTTAACTTTGAAGCCAAGCCAGCCACATTCCCCTCCTCCACCCTTCACCTCAATTTGTTCAGTTGAAATCCACTTCCATGCTCTGGCCATTATTGTGAGTTCTGGTTTATATTTAAAAGCCACAACATTGGTTTCTAGTTTAGTTCTTTGCGGTCTGATCTGTCAAAGCTGTTCTCAGTAATTATGGTGAACGCCTTTCAGTGTGCCTGGAGATTTGCCTTTAATCAGATTTCCAGTGTCCTAACCAGAACCAGATGGCTGCATTTGGTTTGGTTTTGCTCATATTCTTTAGTGCTCCTAAAGATCATAACATGGCATTTAACAGCCTTCTAACAAGTGTTGGCTGCATGTGGCTCTACCCGTTACACCAGGCCTATTACTTCAGAGTTATAACTCGTGCTGTAACCAAATGACTTTGAAGGAGGAAAATTTCCCTTTTGATTTAAGCCACATAAGCCAGCACACTTATCCTATTCCAGACGTTTCATGCTAAATCTTAAGTCACTTAAGGGTCTGCTTTGTTTTTCTTGCCTAT
The DNA here is from genome assembly GCA_011419295.1 of Clarias macrocephalus. Lineage (NCBI taxonomy): Eukaryota > Metazoa > Chordata > Actinopteri > Siluriformes > Clariidae > Clarias > Clarias macrocephalus. The sequence goes on along the minus strand of JAAGKR010000467.1, from coordinate 97,077 downwards.
AAAAGTATACATATAACACATGCACGGTACTAGCTAATAGTGAAAGAGCTATACAACTCAATCCTACCTGTACCTGTACTGAATCAGCTCATTAATCACACCCAAAAAAATGGTCAAACAGTATTAGTTATAATAAAAATGAATATTAGGAGCCAGGAAACCCAGGTTTGATAGAACACAACTAAATCTAGAGGCATTCTTCAAGATGTCAGTGGGACATGCTCAAGTGTCATGTTAAAAATTTTATTGCAGCCATCAAAGTGTGTAAGACATTTTGACTCATTAATGGCTGTCTTGTACATTGTACAGTCATGTGTAAAAGTGGAAAAATGCTTTGTGTGTGTAAAAACATAATAAAAAGAATCATATGATCATAGCAGCAACATTTTTCTACAACATTTTCACTGTGCCATTATGTATTAAAAAAAAAAAAAAAACATTTGGGCGATACGAAATACTCGCATGATTCAACAGCTTGTGGATTCACCTTTAGCAACAATAACTTGAAGTAATCGTTTCCTGTATGACTTTAGCAGTCTCTTACATTGTTCTGGCCCATTCTTCTTTACAACACTGCTTCGGTTCATTGAGGGTTTTTTGGGCTTTCGCTTATGCACAGCTCTGTTAAGGTCCCACCACGGTATTTCAATCGGGTTGAGGACTGAACTTTGACTAGGCCATTGCAAAATGTTGATTCTTTCCTTTTTCAGCCATTCTGATGTAGATTTACTGGTGTGTTTCGGATCATTGTTCCGTTGCATAATGAAGGTTGCAGCAAACTTTAGGTGTCAGACTAGAATACTTCGGTATATACTGTAGAGGAGTTCATGGTCAACTTATTAACTGTGGCTGCAAAACAAATCCAAATCATCACCCCTTCACCGCCGTGCTTAACAGTGGGTATGAAGTGTTTCTGCTGAAATGCTTGGTTTTGCCAAACATTGCGCTGGGCATGAAGACCAAACAACTCCACTTTGGTCTCATCTGACATTGTTCCAGACGTCCTGTGGTTTGTTCAGTGGCAGTCTTCCAAACCTCAGTAGTATTTCCATGTTCTTTTTAGACAGAAGAAGAAGTCTCTCCTGGCAACCCTCCCAAACAAACTGTACTTGTTCAGTCTTCTTCTAATTGTGCTGTCATGCTCATTTTTGTGTGTGTGTGTGTGTGTGTGTGTGTGTGTGTGTGTGTGTGTGTGTGTGTGTGTGTGTGTGTGTGTGTGTTTGTATTTCTTTAAGCATTGTCTTGGGGGTGAATGTGCTGGGACATCTACTCCTGGGAAGATTGGAAACCATCTTGAATGCTTTCCAATCTTTTCCAATCTTTCCTCCCTGTAGAATGTTGAATTCCAAATTGTTTTAAAATGGTTTTATAACCCTTTCCAGATTGTTGTGCAAAAACAGTTGCTCCTCTAAGACCATGGCTTATGTCTTTCCTTCTTGGTATTGTGTTAACACATATGAATGCAGCACACAAGCAAACTGCCCGAGGTTTCTTCTTTGATAGAAGTCTTTCCACTGGCTGATGATCAATTAATCAAGGGCTGATGATTAGCAATTTACCCTCTTAAATCCTGTAGAAGCAGTAAGGGTGTGCTTAGCATTGCCAGCTTGTCCTCAACTCCACATAGTATCCTGAGTAGAGGGTTAGAGCATCAAACTAATCATCTACTTGTCTCTGTCTTAACGACAACACTTAAGAAAACATCTCAGCATCATGTGTGAGCACCAGCGTTATTTTATTATGTGCCTTTATTTCACTTCACACACTTACACTGGTATTTAAATGCGGTGTCCACCGAGTCTGTGATCCTGCTTGCAGTGTAATTTTCACTTCCTCTCACCATACTGTAGTCTTTTCATCTTTTTCCCCCCCTTATTAGTGCATCTTGTCTCTGTTCCTGTGGCTGTCTTTCTCCAGATCAAATTACCATGCACTTGTGGTTAACTATCCTCATTTTTCTCAAAGTGCTGAGCCACGCTGTGTAAAAGTAGATATCAAAGAATCTTAAACAGATGGTTAGAGAACTGACTGGAACGCAGCCAGAAACCACATTCACAGCTTGTTGCTCTTTGCACCAGAGTCCCTGCAGTATCCGTGCAGTGTAATGATTATTGGTATGTCAGTTTGTCTGACTGTTTTATTAAACGAGACTTTTTTTTCCAAATGCTCACAAGGTTTAAACACAGTATTGTTCCGCTCCAGTTGATGGCCGTGTTTAGTCCTATTAGGCTGTCACTGGGTTGCAAGCAGCTCTGTTTTATTTAGCTGTAAGACATTAACAGCAGGATATCTGTCTTTAGTCTTTCTAATTGTTAGGCTATACAGCAAGGGTGTTCCTGAGGGCCGCTTTATTAATAAAAAAAACAACAACAAAAAATGTTATATTCTTTAACAGGAATTAGGTCGACGGCACGGTGGCTCAGTGGCTAGCGCTGTCGCCTTGCACCTCCAGGGTCCGGGTTTGATTCCCATCTCTGTGTGCATGGAGTTTGCATGTTCTCCCTGTGCTTGGTGGGTTTCCTCCCAAATCCAGAGACATGCAGGTTAGGATGATTGGCGTTCTCAAGGTGTGTTCTCAAAGTGAGTGTGTGTGTGCCCTGTCCAGGGTGTACCCCGCCTTGTGTCCTGGGATAGCATCCAGGTCCCCACACCCTGTATACAGGATAAAGCAGTATAGACTGTGAGTGAGGAATTACTGCATGTCTTGTTTGTGCACCTAAAAAGCAATATATTTCTTGTTTGTTTTTTTTTTATCATCCTGAATACCTGCTTTTTCCAGGTTTGGGTTGTTTTGGATCTCACTCAGGAGCACTGAGCGGAAAGAAATGGAAATAAATGACTAGGATACAATTTGCTCACACTTAAGTGCAATTTACAGTAGCCAATCCATCTGGCATGTTTTTGGGAAGTGGGAGTTAAACGGAGAATGCGAAGGAAATCCACATGGACACAGAGAACATGAACATCTCCAGAAAGTCCATTTGTTTGTTTGTTTTGTGCTTGATAGAGAATAGAGTGGAACACATTTTCTTGGCTAGCTTGGCTAATGGTAAAAATAAATTATATTCAATTACATTTCACCAGAAACACAATCCAGAAAAGCCCTATCTTTTAGGCTCGGTAGTGATTACTCTTATGGCCTACAGATGCTTAACTGCTAGGCTCAATAACTTTTAAAAAACCTCTAAGTTGTGTACTGGAAAAAGTCACGAGCATATGTTTTTGCAGATTATATAAAGTGATGAGATGTTCATACAGCCGATGTGACAGTTGCAACCAGCAAGCTGAAACGGCAGACCACAAACCAAACCTCAGTCAGCATCCTGTCAGAATTTATCCCGGCACAACACACACAAGTCACACACCAGCCCACAGGAAAGATTAAGTGTACAGCCTCGACTGTTCTCTCTCTCTCTCTCTCTGATCAGCCTGGTTCATACACTTCTGTTAAACACTTTCTGAAGAGCCGCTCCAGCTGCCGGACCACACGGGGCTTCCAGAAGTGTTGGAGGTTTTTAATATGGCTGTGAATGTTTTCCCAGAGCAGGAATTAGCGGTAGCGTAATTACACTGTCGGCACGGAGCCCATGTTCTGCAGTGGGTGGTGGGAGGGGGGTGATCTAGCTCTGTTCGTGTGTATGTTTGTGACTGTTGATCATTAGTATTGGAAAATGCTTCGGCCACAAAAAGGGCTTGCGGTCTCTCCCATGTATTAAAAACATGAAAGAACAAACCTCTCGTCTCTGGAGAGAGGAACCCACCAGACATAAACAGCCTGTAAAATGGAAAATGACATCTGTGTTCATTTGTCCCATATGAGATGGCAACATTTGGCAATGCTTACTGAAAATTCCTTCCAATCGCTTAGATCAGGACATTTACAGAAGGGGGAGGCAGCTTTGCTCATCTGTTTCCAGTGGCGCTTTGGAGTCATGAGGCATATGTGTCAGTGGCGAGAGAGTGATCGGATGTGAACGCTCGGAGGCCTCATCACACTTGAAAGATGTTTAGCTCTCATGGGTCTTGCATCACTTCCTTCTCTGATGAATGTTTATGCAGAGTTTTTCAAAGACATGTGGGTTTAATGAAATCCATGTTGTGTGGAATGTTGTCCATCCCCACAGCCCAATTTTGTTCCCTACTGTTCTATAGGAAGAGTTGAATGAGGGAAACTGTTTGAAACCGTATTCTGACCTTCTGGGAAATTTCATGTAGAAGGAGGATTTCTGTCTGTGGAAAGATTGAGAAGGAACAAGATCATATTTTATACGTCTGCCATCCTAAGAGCACAACGATATTCAAAGTTGGATGATTGCATGGGAGATGCACAGGTGACAGAATCAAAGGCTTGACACGCACATCGGCGGGGTGGCATCGGGGGAAGCATTAAGGTGTTTTTAACTGAAACTCCTGAGGCTAAAAATAAGCAGTCCGTCCTGCTCCTTATCAGTCTTTTTTGATGTGCAAGCGAGGTGAAAATGTATCAGTGAAAGGTGGTTGTGAATATGTGAAGAGAGAAACCTGCTCTCTCTCTCTCTCTCTCTCTCTCTCTCTCTTTCTCTCTCTACATTAAGCTGAATATAGAGGGAAAACACTGTCTAATGTTGCCCTTTGAAGCACCTGTCCTCTGCCCTCTTTTATCTCAGCTCCTTCACAGATTTTCTGCACTTTGATCACTATTGTGAGCTAGTGCCTTTGATTGCACCTTTGTGCGTCAGAATTATCAGTGCATTGAAATGCAAATTCCCTAGTTAGTAACTTCCTAAAATCCACAGTTAAAAAAAAAAATCACTTGAGGATGCAATTATCTACCTGTGATTCATGAAGGATTATTTTACATCTGTAGCACTTGTAAGGTCTGTGTGTTTTATGTGTCTCCCCCCTTCCTTCCGTTCATCTGTGTGTCTCCCCCTTCCTTCCATTCATATAGTCATCTGTGTGTTTGGCTCGTAAAATGATGCCTAATGAAGAATTATGGATCACCCGGGAATGCGACAGACAAAAATCTGGTGGCTGAAAATGATTTAATAACTCAGATATGTTGATGCAGGGACTACTATTTGCTACTAATGAACACTGCATATTTACTTAATGAAACAATAGCAATAACAACAGCTAAGTAATAATTTCTAGGAAAATTTCCTGGAGAACTACAAGGTACCTAGTCATCAGTAATAAAAATGATCAATTGTTTCAACATCTCAAACATTCAACTGTTTCAGATCATCATTAACCCTTAAGCACGGACACTTTGCTCCATTATTCAGTACTATTTGGAAACGATCTCTCATAACCACATAGACAGGGTGATTGTGATTGGTGATTATTCCCAATGTACACTGATAGAATTTTGCACAAATGATAGGACAAAGATCAGGAGGGTAATACATACTGTATATCCTACTTGTTTTACAACTATTCTGCTATTGTTTTAGCCAGTCTCATTTGTAGACAAGTGTACAGATTGACTCACATTGCCATAACTAAATGTTCAAAGAGAGCTCAGAAGCATGAAGTGTGCATTGACCTCTTTTTTGTTTTCATTTCCAAAAGAGACTTTTTTTTAAACATCTTTTCAATAAAAAAAATCACCTAAATCTGTTATTTATCAAGGGGTGCCTAAACTTTTGTTAAAGTTAAGACTGTATATAAGACTGTATATAAAAATGCACAATGTTTTCAGCCAACATTGGTGCATAATTACTTTTTATGTCATAAATTGAACAAAGATGGAAATAAAAACATTATTATGGCTATAAATATAAAAATATATATTATTTATAGCCTATAAATTAATGCCAGAAGATTAATCAAAGCTTACAAATTCTCACCTGCCTGAGGCACTGATTTTTGCAGGATTGCAGCCTAATTCTGGTAACATTTGTTTATTTCAGGTGGCTGAGTGATTTTGCCTCCTACTCCCCATCTGTGTCCAGTAGAGAGCAGGCTTGTACTTCAGTGACATGTTTAAAGGTTTTGCCTGCTTGACACTCTTAGACCAGCAGATGGCGCTTTGCAAAGTACTGGAGATTTTTTTGTGTGTGTGGCTCTGCTCTGAACAAATACTGCATTTAATTATGTTGTTGCTCTGATTGATGGTTAAATTCAAACAACATGTCACTTGTAAACCTCACCGGTCCATATTTACAGCAAAATCTTTAAGTTGTCTGGAATAAACACAAATAAAGCTCTGTGCTGCTCTTAACATCATATTATGGAAATAGCTTCCGAGCATTAAAACCACCTGATTATTATTTATGATACAGTGCGAGTCTACTGGATGACTGAGCTCTGAGCTCATTCTGCCACCGTGTGCAAATGAGGGAAAGAGCTGATCGTTCGCTGCGAGGCTGTATGAGTCAGCAGCATGACCCCAGTGGAAACCACAGACCTCAGCACTGTCACTCTGCGCTCTCACAGACTCTGTTCCCCCCTATGGGTTTGGCCTGGAGTTGACCTGTGGCCTGATTAGCACGCCCAGATAGCTTCGGAGCGGATGACACTTTGTCAGTTAGCCTCGATGCAACATTTAGGTGTGCTGAGATTTCCCTTCCACGGATTTCCAGTGAACTTGTTAAAGACTGCAGCTGGGATCTAATGAATGTGTTGAGAGCATCGGAAATTAATAAACATGTGGTTAGGGAGGCAGGATAAACATCTGTGAGACATCCAAGTATGCTTTCAATAAAAGACTATTAAATTAAACACACTTTTGCACACTTTTTTTTCCCGCCCCTGCATTGTTTTCCTTTTCCAATTCGACAGCTGCATGTGTGCTTTATGGATATGTAAGCTTTTGTTAGATAGTTTGGGTTGGCTCAGATTTGTTGAACAGCTTAGTCCAGGATAACAGGTTGTTAGCAGGAGAGCAGTAACACGGTACGTGCCTCCCCCAAAGCGGCTTGCCAGGGGAGCTCGTCGGGAAATCACTGATGTCTTTACAAATATTTACTTTTGCCCCACAACATCTGCTGGATGTATTGTTTTCAAATTCCCCACCAACCCCAAGCTAAGGATTGTCCAGATGTTCCCAATAACCGCTGCTTGTTTAGCCACAGTGGAATATCGGAGGTGCCCTTGGGCAGGTAGAGGCCTGTCCTGCTCTTTAACTATTTAGGCTAGCTGGATTATGGCAGATGTGGGTTCTTAATATTGAAAAGTGTTCTGTTGTGGTTGGGCTTAAGGTGGGAATGTTCCTGCATGTTAGTGAGTTTCCATACGCCGTGATATTCCTGCATGATCTGAGTGCATTTCGAGGCAGAGTGTATTATTGATGATTTAGACATTGCGTGTTAGCTGTCAGAGCCATTTGGAATAGCAATATATCCCCATGAGATGTTTAATCATCAGATGCCCTTGGATCGGAGCAGCGAGCCTGCCTGGAGACTGGGACTCCTGCAGTGTGTGAGGGTGTGTTTAATTTCTCCTAGTGAAGCGTGTTGTGTTAGGGCACAGATGGGCCTCTCTGCGGGGCTGCCTAACCTACAGAGTACGCTCTGGGGTTGCAGATTCATTAGTCCTGCACCCGTGTATATGACCCACTGCAGATATGTTAACCTCTGCACAGACAGACGGCATAAAACAGCAGGTCTCTGGAGGTTATGAATGAAAGCTTGGAGATCCGCAGGTAAGGATGAGGCTCAAAACCACAGTACCTGTCTACAATGAGTATGATAAGTGTAGAAGTGATGCAAGTGTAGTTTTTGCATCCTATGTTGTGCTAATTACGGTAATAATCCTGCACACACACTTATTATTTTAGCTTGTAACGGCTAATGACATTTTCTGAAACATTTCCAGTAGCCCGCTTTACACCATCGTGACACTATCCAGACAGTTGCTAAAGATAAATGAGTGAATTGATAGTGTAAGTGTATTGTATTTGCGTTCACACTCTCACTGTCTTCTCACTTACACCCAAATAACAACGAAAACCTCCCACTTGTGCTATTCATGTGTGTATTTGTATCTATGTAGAACACATTCTCTTAACATATCCGTTCAATCTGGATAATGTATTCATAGTCGGCTACCTAGTGATTATGCATGCTTATTAGCTTCTTGTATTTGTATGCACTTAAATGTCTGTGCATGTTTTGTATACATTTGTATGTCTTTATTGTGTTGTCGAGTACATGTGACATGCTTTTGCTGCAGAAGTTGGAACAAGCTCTTCCAGAGGATCCAGCAACCCATTAGCAAGAACGAAGAAGGGAGGAGAGAGGGGCAGTGGTGGGGAGGAGTGCGTGGCGTAAATTATTTGTGCTGGCAGATGTTCACAGACCCAAATATGCATAGGTCTGTAGACCTGGCAGTTCCTCACTCCTGCCAAGCTACCTTTGTTATTATTTTTTTTTCTTCCTTTTTTCATGATGCATGCAGGAGCAGTTGTTATTCTGGCTGTTTTACAGCAAGCATTCATCTGAGCTGTCATCACCTCTAACCGCTTTGGTGGAAATTATTTCACTCCCTTATTAAGGGAACTCCAGTGAAACATTACAGACGGCAGCCAGGTCAACATTCTTGGCGGCTCTGTCATCGCGCTGCTTTGCTCTGTTGGTTGACGTTCTAGGCTCTGTATTCGCTATAATTTAAACCTTAAACCTCAGCTCAGAAACACAGTATATATTATATATAAAATGTTTTTTTTTAATCATACATGTAGCTGTAATTCTATACTTCAGTTCTGACCTCACGGTCTAGAAGGAAATCAGCATTCGTATTCATGCTATTGAAAGTCACTACATTTTATTGGTGTTAAAAGTCTGCCATAAAACGGATCATCGGTCTGTCCGTTGTGTTTCAGAGCATTCCACATTTGTGAACCACATGCTTCCAATTATGGGTGAAATGTGGAAAATGTGTGTCATTTGAAAGAAACAGCCATCGGTTTATTCTACCGCTTTCTTGATGAGACACTGAGAAATACTCTATCCATCCATATTAAACTCAAACGTCCACTTGGTTTATTCTGGATAGCGGTCGGATGAAGTAGTTTTTTATTTATTGTGACGTCTTGTCCTGCTGGGCTTTAGTTATGCAATTTAAACTGCATAAGTATTTAGTATGTTATGCCCATAATGACCTTTGGTCTATGGTTCTGTGTAGATCTACAGCCATTTTGTCACTGTCAGGACCTTAACCTTTAGCAAATGTCACACTGACGGTATGTGTGAACGCCATAACAATGATCATGGTGTAATCAACTCATGAGAGATGACTAGTAAGCATTAAAAGTGCAATTAGAATAATGAACATTTCCAGACTGTAAGATGCGAACATGCAGGTTGAGATTTTAGTAGGGAGTGAAATGACTAGAGCTGTTTCTCGAGGAGGGCTTTTGGCAGACTGCCACAGATTGCCTTTCCCCTGAGGCCTCTTACTCACCAGTCAGAGAAAAGGAGAATTACACATATTAAAGCGAGTAAACGGCTGTAATCACAGCTTGGGGAGGAGACTGGAGGAGTCTTCAGCCTACTGAAAGTGTATGGATGACTCTGCAAAGTACGAGACCATCTCTAGTCATTTCAACACACATTCCTTTACTCTGGTAGGACGATGCATCGCCACTTATTTAACCAAGAAGTGCACAGAGAGGTACTTCATCAAGCAACCCAAAATGTAACGGGATACTTGAAGGAAATTAAATAGGGTGTAACGCCTGTGTGGCAGTGGCAACTAATCCACAGGAGCATATTTAGCAGAGACTAAACATACATACACAGTGTATCAGACTTTTCTTCAAAAGCCCTTTATAAAGTCCTCATTCACAAGACCATGTATTTTAAATGAGCATCTAAAAAATAAAATACTTTTTGGCAGATCTAAGCTTATGTTTAATTAATTTACTTCTTTCTAGATGTTACACAGATGTGGAACAGCAAGCTGGCTGCCTCATCAAGCGCCATCAAATTATTACTGCACCAAGTGCTCGAAAATGAAAATGACTACAAACCATAACAGAGGCCCACTGGGGCAGGTGTTAAACTGCTCCATGCTCACTCACAGTTTCAGTGCAATAGAGAATAGTTAATGCCATGCCATGCATTCCAGATTGGTTTAAATAAATATATAAATAAATAAATAAGTATATCAAATAATCTGAACATGTGCAGAAAGTGTATAAATGACTTCATTTTTAATATAATTTTTTTTTTTTGCATTGACAAATTATTCTGGCGTAAGTGGAACATATCAAGAAGTCAAGAAATATCATTATACCACCCCAACAACATGTAATATTTGTCAATATTTGTTCAATATGTTAGAATTTTGCTGGACAACAAATTTCATACTACAATAAAAATTTATTATTTTATTAGTTATTCTTACAATATGCAGTAATTACATTTATATATACAGTATAGCAGAATATCTTGTCGTGTCTTCTTGGGTGGTGCAATTTCGTGCGTTCTGGCTTGAGCCAAGCATGAAATCATCCTACATTTCACTCCAACTCTGCACAAGCCATGAAGCTGAAAACACAGATTTCTAGACTACTTCGCTTACCTTGGCAGTGGCCCTGGGCCCTTTTTATGAGGATCAGCCTGTTTGTTTGTTTGGCCAGCAGAGTTCACTCAGCTAGATGTGTGTTTGCCAGGTCAATCGAGTGAAGCAGGGAGACCGGGAGGGTCAAGGAGCGAAAAGATGAGCACAGCTGCAGAGCCTGACTCAGCCCCCTCCATCATTGCAGTATTTATCACTCGTCCTCCTCGTGTGTGTTCCCTCATTCTTTTCTAGGGAGTTGCTGGCCGTGGTGGCGAAGTTTGCATGGGGCAGACCACCAAAGCTCTCTGACTAGCTCTTTACTCTGAGAGTCAGATAAGAGGTCTGGAGCAGGTCCAGATGAATTAACTCTGGACTGAGCCTCCGACACAAACCAGGCCCTCGAGAGAAGCGCAGGCATCCATAAATATTTAGGCACCATAAGAGGTTTATGGAGTTTGTTGTAAAAGGATTTATGGCGAGCTGCAAGTTCGGCCAGACTTGCGAGGGAAGCACGGGGGGGCTTTTTTCTTCTTTTTTTTTGGAAGGAATACATCTCTTGATGGTGTAAAATCAGAGTGGCCTGGAGGGGACTGATCCAAACAAGCACTTAAACACCAAGAACAAAACCCAGCACATCTGGCCATCACCAGCTTTTCACAAAACAGGTGTGAGCTAATAAAAGGCTCTTTACCTGCTGTGGGAGGAATTGCATGCTGGTATGCAGAACACATCAACAGTTTTGAGGCCTTATTAGGACAACACAGCAATAATCTGCCTTCTATGTGCATTGCACGTAGATTACTGCAGGGTGCATGATGGCCTGCAGCCAGTGGACTCCATCAAGGGGCTCCTGTGCTTATTTGGGGAAGGAAGCTCTAGAGGAATCAAATCAAATATGGATCTTGCAACTAATAATAGCCGCTCATTTATCAGGTCTACATGTGTATAAATCCAGTGCTATCTTACTTCATATATAGTATGTAAACTACACTGCTTGTTTGACTCCTTTAGATCATTAAGTCCCATTATGCCTAGTGTCAGGGAGGAATTGGGAAAATGCTGGAGTGAAAAAACAACAACAAAACTTTAATTTAGTTTACAAAGGACAGGGACAAGTTTAATTCTTGAAGAATTTCAAGTCTGTATGCCAGGACAGAACCCTTCGTAATAGTCTCTGTCACCTATACGCTGCTGTTGACGAGATGAAATTCACTCAAATATCACAACCAATTACATAAACTTATCCATTAAGGAAATCAATTTGACCCACGACTCTGTTATTTTGCTACTCTGTGCATTTGCAGTATTGTAACTATGTTAAAACTGAATAAACCCGAACCCTTCAGACAATTGCCTTCGCAATATCCGGCCATATAGCTGAAACCCCACTCTGCTTTCCCTGTCAGTTTGTCAGACAGTAGCATAATAAAAGAGGGACTAAGGCTAGTCTTTGATATCAGGAAATATGAATTATTGAGCTGTCTGAAGATGAGGCTTTAGATTACATCAGATCCTATCTCAGGCAGACATCACATAATGAAAGAGATTTATCATTTTAATATGTGCATGTCTATGCTGTAAACAGGAGCTTGTGTTAGCCGAGGCTCTAGGGAGGGCACTTATTGGTGAGGGAGCTTGAGGTCGATGTAGTCATATTCCGTCGGCACCACATCCATTTACATTCTCCTTACCTTTTTCCTCGTCCTAGGTAATTGGGTTGTCAGTCACTCCTTGTGCCCTTCTTTATTGATTCCTTCCTGTTTATCTCTTATTTTCAGGATACTCATTGTAGTAGGACAGCATGATTCAGGAACACCCCTGGAGAAGTAAAGTATTTGCATATCCTAAGATGCAGATGCAGGGTCTCAAACTGTCGGCCATGACAACGATGTACTTAGTGCTCTAGGCGGAGTGTAGGAAGCACTTGATCCTTATTGGCTGGATTACCATTTGGTAACATCTCCTACAATAAGCAATGAGCATGAATAGAACAATGCACTGAATAGATATTAACCTGAGTTATGTAGTGTTATGGAGCAACTCATTGCTAATCAGAGTTAAACAAGTATGCTGCACCCTTAGTTCCATTGCATCAGCTGTACCCAAAGTCCCTGTGTTTCGTCACCGACTTTAGATTAGCATTTTTTCCATTGTTGAGGATCACTTTCTTTCACCACCTACTGCTAGTGTGTCTGTCTGCTTCTGTTCACGCAGTCCTCTCCAGTATCTGGTGTAGTAACTTATGTCCCACGCAGGCTTTCTCTCTCTCTTTCCTGATCTTGCTGGGCCCCAGATGCCACTTTCTAGACTTCTCCCTCCTGGTATCCATCTGTCCATCCGACTGTCTTCAGTTCTTATGCAAGGAGGTGAGAGGTCCTTGTTGCTGTAGATAGCCTGGAAAATCAAGAGTCCTCATTATTCTGTTAACTGTACATTAATCAGACAAGAGAGTAGGACTGAAGCACCTGGACCATCATTAAACTTTAATAGAGAGCGGGTAAAAACGGGCAGGAGACGTACCGGCGGGGGAAAGGGAGTAGGAAGCAGTGTTCCTCTTTAATGTCTCTGATAGCTCTGACAGGATTATTAATCAGGAAACTAAAGGAAATTTCTGGACCTTTTGCCCCTTGCTTCTTCACTTTAAAATCTTTTGGTTGGGTCCATTCCAGAGCAGTGGCAGGGTCACCAGGTCCGCTGCTAATTGCTTCTACGGGGTTTTGAATAACAATGAGCTGAGCCCAATTACTGAGCCACATGTGTGTGTGTGTGAGAGAGAAAGAGGTAGATACGAGAGCACGAGAGCTCAGCCAGTCCCTTACAGGGAGCGGATGGAGAGAAAAGAGAAGTGGGCTATGTTTAATCCTAACTTCCTTTCTCTCTCTCTCTCTCTCTCTCTCTCTCTCTTTCTCTCATTCGGTCTGTGAGAGCATTAATGAGATTTCCAAATCAACACTGGCACACAGTCTAATAGAGGGCTGTGCTCAACAGCAGCATTCCTGCAGGACTGCGCCGCCTCATTGCCTATTCCATTTGAAGAAGCCATTTCACTCAATCACCGGGAATAGTTCTTTTAATGTTCCTGATATCTTTTTTTTCTTTCTTTTTGTATCATTTTCTTCATTTATTAGTGCTTTGTAATTTTCCCTGAACACTTTTCTGTCTTTCTCAGACAGTCCAAATTAAGTCTGGCTGATGATTGTTTATAAATGCAATCTTGATGCATTGATCTTATTTTTGGAAGCGGATTAATCTTCTGTCTCGAAATCTGTGTTACTTCCTTCAGGTGGTGCAGTTTCATAGTCCAGTTTCCGCAGTTTATAAATCGCCGTTGTTAGAAAATAATCCGTTTAGCCCTTGATTGGGTAAACATACCTGCATACATTATACAATTGAAACTTGTTCAGAGACGATTACGACGCTGATATGCTGATGGAGATTTCAAAAAGCCGTTCTTGTTACTTGTCACAGCAGTCCTGGTTCTTATCTTAAAAGGTTAAACAAGTGTAATATTAATGTAGGGGATTTAAAATATAATAATATTAGGTTTCAAAATTTGTTCTAAAGCCAATAAGCTCTGAATGTTTGGATTTCCTCTGCATAAATTACATTTCAACAAAAAAATTATTTTAGCCTAATGGTATTTTTCATATTATGCAGGTTAATTGCACATAATTTTAACTAATCAGTTTGTTGTGGTTTATTACTTAATTTCACTTTATGGAATTGCCTAAATCAATTTGAATAAGGTGTTTTTTTATATACACTATAGACTCATATAGACTTTTAGTCTGAATTTTTGCCCTTGAACTATAGCACCCACAATGAGTGTTGGAGTATGAATTTAATTTGATCCCAGTTTAAATAATCTTTTTCTAATTCATGGGTTGGCACGAAGAGACCAGAGCACCCCCCCCCCAAACCCCCCACACGTTCATCATTCTCCATAAGCCCCTAGAGAAGCCATCATTAGACCCTGGCCTCACTGGCGTGCACTGAGCCGCTCTTCATGGGCTGTAAATTGGAAATGGGACTTAAATACAGCTTGAAATGGATACTTTATATTCACGAAAGCCATGAGACTGTGCTGTCAAGTGCAGAGAAGAAGAAGAAGAAGAAGAAGGAAAAGAACAAGAAGAAGAAGGAGAAGAAAGGGAGGGAGCGTTCCACTAACAGCTGTACTTCTTATGCAGATATGAGCAGAATCCGTTTAATTACCTGAGCTGAAAGGATTTTTTTTTCTTGACCTTTTCAAAGTCATGGAGCAAACAAATTCAGTCCAAATGTAAGTCCAAGTCCAAGTCCAAAAAAAAAGCTTCCATGTGTAATCTTGGACTGTTGAAGGAACAGATGCAGAGCTCACAGCTCTTACTTTCGATGAAACTGGATTTGAAGCAGCAACTCATTTAATTGGTTCACTAGGCAGAGTGCTAAGTGGTGGAGTCGTGTCCCATCTGAGTAAAGTGGATTATCTCATTTTCATTTCTGGAAAAAAAAAAAAAGCTGTTACTGATAACGCAGTGCGTGTTTTCTGGAAAGAGGCGCTGCTCGTCTTCATGTGACCCTTTTGTGTTCCTAACGGCTCTCTATGAGACGGGGCGGTCGGGCTGCGGATCAGGTCTATTGTAGCTCCAGCTCCAGCTGAACCATGGATGTTGTTTATTAAGCCGTCATGTGATCCGAAACCTAAGTAAAATAGCTCTTGAAGTTCCACTTAGCACGAAGAACTGGAAGCGCTGAAGAGCTTTTAAATCCCCATGCTTAAAGAACAAACTGGATGCCATCCACTTTATTTTGACAGTGAGATCTAATTATGCGTGCACAGCTTCATAATCTGCATATATGCATACAGTAGCGGCGCTGCAGATGTACTCTCGGAAGAGTTCATCATTATTTCACATTTATTTTGTCTCCCTAATTACCTCATTAATTCTGTTGTTTTGATTGTCATGTTTACCATTTGCTCGGTGGAGGCATAATTCGGTTCTATTTGTCTGTTTGAAGAAGGAGACATCTCACTGAATAATTCATGCCGTGCTTCAGCGATAGTACAACCATTTAAACGACGGAGGCGTTGGTGAAATTCGCGCTCACTCTTTCTCCTCGCACATGCACAAACACTTACACTCCCAACGTTTCGCTTAGCCGCCCTCCTTTCACTGCTCCAACTGATAGGAAGTGAAGAAAAGTGGATTTCATGATGCTTACAAGGTCCACCTCAAATGAAGCGATCAGTATGTGTGTGTGTGTGTGTGTGTGTGTGTGTGTGTGATAGACAGAGACACATGTCCTGTAATACATCTCAGAGTGCTGTTAAAGAAGCATCTGAGAGCTCTGTGCTGTAGTGCGGCACACTGTAAGATCTAGCCTGGCCCTAGAGGCTGCCTCTAACATCTCTGCCGAGGCTCTTAACCACCTGATTAAACTTGTCAGGATCTTAATGATACTAATTAGGAGCTTTGCACTAAATTAGATCCGATGGGCAAACTCTCAACATGATGACTGGCCACCCCTGTAGTGGAAAACGGGCCGTTCGTGGGTTGCATTGCACCTTGTGGGTAGTAGCTTTTGGTTCTGCTTATGCTTCCATGGCTCTCTTGAGATCCACACCTCCAGCCTACCGAGAGCGTTTCGAGATCGAGAAAGAGAGAGTGAGAGAAAGCGAGAGCAAGAGCAGATGCTTCCTGTGAGGAGCGGAATACAGGTGTCTCAGAGGAGAGGATGTGGGTGAGAGAGTGCGTGCTTTCGGGGGCGTGTCTGTTTACCGAGTTTGCATCGAAGCTTCATGACCCCGAGGCTTTCTACTCATTTCAATACCACATATGCAATAAATAGTTACACACACACACACACACACACACACACACACAGGATGCTTTGTTCTTCTCAGTGCTCCTCTCATCTTCCTTTTACAATTTACTGTAAATACTGTATACTGGCCTGATTTCATGGTCCACTTCCACTTCATGTGTGTGTGTGTGTGTCAAGTGTTTGTGTATGTGTTTATGTGTGCATGCCCCTCGTGACCCAGGTACCAGATAGCTTTCCAAAACAGCCCGAGAGTTCAGTGTGTACTCAGCAAAGTCATACAAACTACAGTATGTCGAGTTGTTTTTTCTCTCACTCCCCCTCCATCACCTTCTCTTCTCCGGCGCTCTCATTCTTTTTATTACTCTTTCTACTTTCCTGGGTGCACAAACCATGGAGACATTCCTTCTTGCAGACAATCATTGAGGGAGGAAATCATTCCATTCCATTTGTGTGTGTGTGTGTGTGTGTGTGTGTGTGTGTGTGTGTGTGTGTGTGTGTGTGTGTGTGTGTGTTGTGTGTGTAGGAGAGAGAGAGAGAGAGAGAGAGAGAGAGAGAGAGAGAGAAATAGGAGATGGAATAAATCTGTTTATCTTCTGAAGATGTACCACTGTGTGATGGACGTTATCACCTCCAGAACAGAGGTGCCAGCAGGATCTCAAGTTATGCTGTGTCCTTAAAAAAAAAAAAAAAAAAAACACACTTCCTCCTGTATCATCTTTCCCTCTGCCCCCTCTGTGTGAGCTTTATGTATTTTACAGCCGCCTGTTCCTTGATCTGCCCCTAGATGAGCACCTTTAATCTTTCCTGACAGCACTGGGAATGTGTCACTGCCTCTCCTTTTGCCCCACTGCATATTTTATCCTGTAGATCTGGCTGATGCTCCGGCTGCAGCTCCACACTGGTACTGTATACACACCCTACCTGCGGACGAACAGAGCCGGGGAAAAGGCATACGTGATATTTTCATTAACACATATCTTCATTAACACGTGCAAAAAAAAAAAAAGAAAAAGAAAGAAAGAAAGAAACAAAAAAAAAGGCAGGGGAGCAAGGGAGGGAAAATAACAACAACAGCAACGGCATAACGAAACCATGGCACCCCCTGTGGGCGTTCTGCTGTTTGTAGTGACACAGAGGACAAGTTATGCTAATTGAGTGTTCTTTGCATAATTAGAAAAGAGAAACTTCATCATTATTATGAGTAGAGAATAACCAGACTGAGGGTAATTTAGAGTTTCCCCAGCAGGGTGCTAGCAGGAAAAAAAAAGAAAGAAAGAAAGAAAGAAAGAAAGGAAGAAAGAAGGAAAGGATGCCCTTTCAGTGTTATTCCTACATCTTTTTTTCCCCCACTCTCTTATACAGAACAGCATATTCATCAGGATGCTTCGCCAAAGTGTGTCTTAATGATAATTACTTTTCTCAGTACGATCGTTTCAAAGTGATTAAGTACATTTGTTTTTGAAGAGCGCCCATTTGCAATGGAAATTTACGAGGCAATATTTGGATTAAAGCAATTCGCGCACATTCAGGCATGCTGCCAAAGTCGTTTTAATAGGACCAGACCCCTCTGAATCAATTAGAGCACTTAAAATATTTCGCTGTTGCAAAATAGCGCTATTGTTTTCTCCACAGAGAGCAAGAACCTCCGTGAAGCATGAGCACTGGCTTTAAAATCTCGGCCTCCTTCTACAGCTGATGCCACATGCAGGCGGTACAGTTTTAGGCAATGGTGTAGGCTGCACGAGGCGACGGTTCAGATGGGCACAGAGGGGACGGTGAAACTCCATGTGGGCAGATACAGTACTAATAAGACTGATACTGAAGCTACTGCTTCTATATCTATATGCTTTCACAGTGTCATCACCTGACTCATTTCCTCGCCTTTTGTCTTGGCAGTGCCAACATGGCTGACCACGTCTTCTGCCTTGGCTCGCTGTCTCACGTTCTCTGCTGTCTCGCTTTTTTTTTTTTTCTTCATCTCTATGTACCAGCCTACAGCCAGAGCAATGGATTAATATTTCAAAACATGTTTCTCACCCACTCTTCCTCCCTCACTTTCTCTTCCCCCTCCTCTCAATGTCTCACATACACTCTCCCCATTCCCTGTTCACCACTTTGCGTTTCTCTCCCTCTCTCTCTCTCTCTCTCTCTCTCTGTAGAGCCTGGCTGCAGATACGTGTGATATTTTCCCTTATCTCATGTTTTGCTGCTCCATTGCTCCCTCGGCCCAATCACTGGAGCACTATGTTTTATGAATTAATAAGAGATGATCCTGGAAGGGGAGGCAGCTGAGAGAACGAAGAAGGAGAGAGAACATCGATGGGGGAAAAAGAGGGAGAGGGAGAGCAGAAAAAAAAAACGAGAGAGAAAAACAGAGGGTGGAGGCTGCAGTCGAATTTTAATGAACACCGAGGGGAATATCGC
The DNA here is from genome assembly GCA_011419295.1 of Clarias macrocephalus. Taxonomy (NCBI): domain Eukaryota; kingdom Metazoa; phylum Chordata; class Actinopteri; order Siluriformes; family Clariidae; genus Clarias; species Clarias macrocephalus. Next base: position 78,357 of record JAAGKR010000467.1, on the reverse strand, counting down.
GTTCCCCCCTCACTCCTTCTCTCTTTCTGTCTGGATATCCTTATGGTACGCTGCGCTAAATCACTGTCATGCAAACAAGGTATTTCCCATCATGCCCTTGGTTTTTGGATGGTAATTGTGTCACCGTGTGGCACAGCTTGGCTCACCGGGTGCACCTGCTCCGTTGTCCTAATTGAACAGATGATCTGCCAATTTGTCATGTTTATCTTTGGCGCTTCTCCTCGGTGGCTGGCCCCGCTCCTCACAGCCCCCCTCCTGAACGTGCTGCAGATGTTAGCAGCATTTTTTATGACAGATCTTGTAGTCATTACTGAATAATTCATGCTTGCATTAATGTCTTCAGATAGCATCTCCAGCTCCTCTTTCTCTGTCGTTCTCTCCATCCTTTACTTCCCTCTCTCTCTCTCTCTCTCTCTTGCCCAATCACATGGGAAAACTTTATTATGCCTCCCTCTGACAGCAAAGTATACGGATAAAAGATAATTGCCTGGCTTGACTCTCCCCATTGATATGAAAATAGGCTTTGAATTATTCACCAAGGTTTAAAGGTTAGTTGAAGGTTATTACTTGGGGACAGAAATAAAGGAAAGAGAAAGAGCCTCTCTGCGCATTGTTCGGCAGCAGGCAAACGAAACATCAGTGAAAGGCTAATTTGCAGAGCATGCCGCAGTGGTCTCTCACAAATAAACCCTCAAAGTCTCTCTGGAGATTTTAACATGGGAGAAGTCAATTATTTATAAGCAAATGATGTTCAGGGTTTCTCTCTCTCTCTTTCTCTCTTCCCTTTGACTTTAAAAAGAAAAGTCTGTAAAATACAAACTCGGCATCTCCTTTGCTGTGTGGCTCATGCTAATGTTTTGGTCTTGATTTTATTTTATTTTATTTTTTCCTTTCAGTCCAGGCAAGCAGGACAGAGGATAATAAGCAGCCATCTTGAAGAGGGAAAGTGTCCTGGATGATTGCTTTTGACATGAATCAGATCAGTTGAAATGCTAGCAGGTTTCAGATGGCTTGGATAATGGAGCTTAGAATACAGTGGCCTCAATATATCATTCCTTTGTTGGTGTGTATTTTTCTCTCTGTACGGGTTCAGAGTCACAATGAGTTCTGCGGTTGGTCCTTCTGTTCTTACGCCATGCTGCATCACCATAGCAACCATGCGTGCAGGTACTCTGCTTTAGCAGGGAGTCATGGTGAGCTGTGTGATGGAGATGGACAACCCCCACCCTCCCTCTCTCTCTCGCTCTCTCTCACATACACACACACGCATGCATGCACGCTCACACAAAGGCTCTTTTTATCACTCAATCAGTCTACCCCCCCCCCCCTACACTCTCGTTCCTTGGAGCCGGGTGACCTGAGGTGGTGTGTTTATGAAGCTCTGTTTAGGTTCTCATATATGTCCGTGTGTCTTTTTCGCCTCAAGTTCATTTGCATGTTCCCACGCAGTGCTACCCCTCAGTGGGTGTGAAGCTCCGGGGCCTCGTCTGCCTTGTCATTCCTCCAACTGATGTGACACCTCATATCTCACTGCTCATTTGATGACTTCATTGTTTTAGCACCTTAAAAAAATACAATTAATGAGTGATATAGAATGTATGTGTAGAATTGTATTTGTAGCTAGATTTTGTTTTTTAAATAATCAATCATAAGTTCCATATTTACCTGAGCCTCCAATAACGAACTGGACTCCATATTGACTTAAACACAAACTTAAACTGTTATATTGAGCTTCCAGCTGCCTTACACAGTATGACTGCACAACAATTCCTGGTTACCTCCCAAATAAGGATGGGTTCCCTGTTCAGTCTGGTTCCTCTCAAGGTTTCTTCCTAGGGTTAGGATTGACATCTCAGGGAGTTTTTGCTTGCCGCTGTCACCCTCGGCTCGCTCATCAGGGACAATCTGAATCTGAAATTTTCTCATATTTCATACACATTTCCATAATTTTCTACTGATTCTGTAAAGCTGCTTTGTGACAATAACTATTGTTAAAAGTGCTATACAAATAAAATTGAATTGAACTGAAATTAATAGAGAGGGGAAAAAAAGGATGTATATAATATTAATATTATCATTGTTATCATAATATTATCATATATATCAATATATACTGTATAACTTATAGCAATAAATTTTTATGCAAGTTTTTCTTTTAATGAAGTATGTATACATTTTTTGGCTTTCTCAAATGTATGTGTATATAAACACACATACATTTGAATAATTGAATGCTATAAGGAGCAAGCAATTTACTTACACTACAGAGAAGTCGCGTGTCAATTTCCACCCATTCTAGTCTTTCATATCTATTTTAGTTTCTTTTTGGTAGTATTACACACAGCATATGAATTAATTCATAAATGTTCTAACATAACGTTCATTACACCTGTTACTAATATTCGCCCAGTTTATCATCTTTTCCTCACAGTCTCGCTCGCTCCTTCCTGCTGTTAGTCTATCTGGTTTCTATGAATAATACACAGCTTATCAAAACCAGTCATCCACGAAACTCATTTTCAAGTGGAAATATGGGTCACTTTGACTTAATTTGGCAGAGACTCTTTTATAGCTCCAATTTGTTGGCAGCATTTTGGCAGAGGATGTAAAGACAGCTTTGTTTTTGACAGCTTCTCAACACATCATTAGCTGAAAATAAGGAACTAGTAAGAGGCTTGCCAGGCGCACTCTAGCAGAGACGAAGTTCCAGATGGCAAAGCAATGCTCTAGAAAGCAGATGTGTTGAAATAGGAATGCTGCACACCCACCGCACTCTATTTTGCTACTTGAAATTGAGCATAGTAATCTCTTTCAGTGTATTTTATATCGCTTTTTTTTTTTTGTGTGTGTGTGTGTGTGTGTGTGTGTGTGTGTGTGTGTGTGTGTGTGTGTATTTTAAAAAGCACATACTGTTGCATTCATAGAAGCAAGCATATTTCAATAGATTCTGTGCATAGACATTGGCGGTATTGATCTGGCTCTGCATTGCACAGAATATCTCAGCAGCTAATCTTCCTTCTTTGACAATGCTGATATCTATGCTAAAGGCATGTTTCCCAGAATGCTGGGAATGTGAGACCACTGTCTCTGACAGCTCCAGTCCGCCTCCTCATGGCTGAATGGCACCTCGGTGTCGCTGTTCCCTGACCTCAGCTGTTGTGTGCAGGTCAGGGTTGTAGCCTTTCACAGCAAGCAGGCTATAGACAACTCTGTGTCACTTACATACACTGGAGGATGAACAAACACGCACTTTCCCACTGTTTACTAATTACAGACACTGCATTTTTCAAGCATGTTCCTTCATTCTATTGCACAGCTGTCAGGACTGGGATTATCGTATTGCCAACTTTTGTAAAATGTTCTGGGATTAAATGCCATTTCGATTCTGACAAGGCTCACATGTGCCTTTGGATGATATGATGTGATGGAGGCTTCAGATCAGCTTGTAGCAGTGTAGGCTGCCAATGAAATGCTAATAGAAGGTGGCAGAGCGATCAGTGATGTTCCTCCCTCTCTCTCTCTTTCTCTTCGCTCAATTACTTACCTCTGTGACAAGGTAACAAAAAAAGCACTCTCCATCTCGGGCCATGCCAAGAGGCACTTCATCGAGGACTTTTGCCCGCTGCTTCAGAGCGCTTGTCTGATTACAGACTGATCAATACCTGGCCCCTTTCCCGCTCTTGGCACAGGGAATGATGCGATGCTTGGAGCTGTGACATTGACTGGGCCCTGGGGGGGGGGAGCCTCAGTATTGCTCAGCGAGAAATGGCCATCCTATTAACTCTGCTGGCCTCCTCTGTTGTGATAGTGATAAAAGCCAGAGAGGAGGACAAGAAGAAAGAGGAGGAGGAGGCATTAAATGACACAAATGCCCTCATAATTGCCCCCCTTTGATTCTAATTGTGGAGATTAATCTTGTTTTGTTTGAAGGCATACTGGTGCCAGAGCAACCGCTGAGGAAATAAATCTTCATTGGTAGAACTCTTTGACTTTATCAATGCGCTATATTTCCCATGGTATGTTGTACCTTTATATAACATAGCTAAATGCTAAACATTTTGTCTTCAATTACTGGCAGTTCTAGTGTTTGAAGTTTTGCCCTCTGTCTGTGTTAAATCCCACTACAATGGTCTGAGCACTGACCCTGTGGCCTTCTCTCACTGGGCCCATCCTTCTTGATCCTTGCTGAAGGTTTCCCATAATGCGGCTGTGCATTAGATATCTGCTCTTGCCCTTTGTGCAGGTCATAGTGTTTATCACCCCATCAAAAACAGCCTGGCTAGCTGTTACAGCTTCTATTATTTACAGCTGAGCCAGCGTCTCTTGCTCGCTCTCTCTCTCTCTCTCTCTCTCTCTCTCTCTCTCTCTCTCTTAGGCCCCGTTCCTCCTATTGAGCACTTTTATTGTTTCCCCACTATTTCCTTGTTTGAAACAATATAGCCAGAGCTGTTCTTATTGATTCCACTGGATTGTGCCCTGAGTAAGTGCTCCTTTGAGCCTGGCTGCTATATTAAGCCATCGCTCCAGCAACGGATGACAGCTCTCCTTAGATCACTGGCTGCCTCTCACTGTGCCAGTATTACTCATATGTTAATTGATTGGGTGACAGAAATGGAGGAGACTGGTGGGAAGGTGGAAACAACTCTGCTGAGAATATTAAGTAACAAGCAGCAAACTCCAAAATGAACTAAGGTTAATGATGTTCTCAGAAACAAATTAATGAGTTGGATGATTACATATCTACATATCTAGCCAAGTCGGAGTTACAATCTAGACCCATACTGTAACCCCTGTCTCCTGAGTCATTTATATAATGCAGTTTGATTGATGTTTTTCATGCCCCACATTCCATTTGCACTGTTGGTAACATATCATTTGCACATCACTATGGCTACACTGCATCATGGTCTGTTTTGCACTTTACATTCAGTGTGACTTGCACTTTACATTCTTGCTTTAAACTTCTCCTCATCAAAGAGGAAGCTTTTGGACGTTAGTGTACAGTAGCTCAATTCTAAAGAAAAGAAAATTTAATATAAACCAAAAGCTGCTGCGCAGAAAGGGTTTTATCTTGTATCTATGGTTGAAAAAAGCTGCTCGAGCTGGATATTACACTATTCTCTGACTGAAGACAGTGCCAGAGCCAAAGTCTGTACTGTCGTACAAGCCAAAAGAAGAATGCAGAAGAATTTCACCTGAGAAAGGATTCATTTCCTCCTTTCCTTAGTTTTAATTCATTTCATTTCAGGATGTTTACTGGCATTGTAAGTAATGATACACATAAATTTGAAAGATCCTTGGATTGTATGTTTTATTTAGTGTTAAAAAATAATGAAATAGTTTGAATCTTGTGCGATATGCACTCGCAAGTGTAAAAATGAAACATTGCTGACATTGCACATTAAACACTGCAACATTTTAGCTGGAAGACAAGATATAAAAAAATCAATTGTGTAGAAGATAATATTGAAATGCTTAAATGTATATGTACTTATTCACACTGGGAAAAAAAAATACTGAATCTCCTTCTTACTGGATTTAGCAGTCATCATGTATTATATCACTGTTTCTCAATGTTAAATATTGTGTGCTTGTTGAGTTCTGTTGTTGTTGTTGTTTTCTTCAATCATCATTGTTTTTTCATGCATCCATTGTCTATACCATTTATACTGCAAAGTGTTCCGGGGTTCCTGGAGCATATTCCAGGAAACCCTCCCAGGGCACAAGTTACACTGTAGATGGGGTCCCAATCCGTTCACACTCTCACACACCCAGTCGTACATTATGGGTAATTTGGAAACACCAATCAGCCAACAACAAGCCGGAATTTAAGACAGAAAAGACCACAGTGGGTTCCACTCCGGTAAACCGAGAAAAGGAACCTGTGACTACAGTGGGTCCAAACTCACTGACTATGAAGAACTAAAGAGTTTTCCTAGTTTTGGTAAGTGTATATGTAAATGTACTGTATATGTGTATATATTAAAAACAAAAACAAAAGAAGATGCATCCCAAACAAAGGCAGTTGCATTGATTGTTTTGACCACGTGATCAATATGGCAAAACTACTGTCTGAGCAAAATAACTGCTGGTTTGTATGAATTAAATGTGTTTGTTTGCTTTCTGGTAAAACGTTGAAGCCAAGAAAAACTACGTTTATAGCATGTTACTGCAATCACAGTTTCCCAGTGGTAATGACTTGCTATGCTATGGTGTTTAAATTTGCTTTCAGTAAGACTCTAGACAAATACATTTTAGTTAAACTTAACCAACATATTAATGATAATAACTTGCATATTAATATTGCAACCAACAGAAATTTAAGTTGATTCATCCATGTAGACACACTATGAGAGATGGAGTTATAGCATTTTGCAAAATCATACCAAATCCACTTTGATTTGACAAAAGCAACTGTGATAAATTATTTTGCCATTTGTGCTTCTTAACAGACTTGTGATTCAAAGAAACCATCTGAAAAATATTCTCCATCAGTTTGTAATAATTATAAGCATAAGGCTATGTGATTAACTGTTTATTATTAACCATTAGTTCCAACCAAGTTATCTGATTGGACGAGAGCCATTCCACAAGTGATAAGAACAGAGCAGAAAAGATCTGGGACCGTTAACTATATATCACTCCAAAGTACTGAAAGAAGGGGAGAACAGCTGCTTGCCAACACCCACACATTCAAAACCAGTTATGGAAACACTTTCAGCAAGAAAACACCTCTGATAATTTAGTCATCTTAAACACACTTTGTTTACTTTAGTAATTGCTCAAAAGTCGCTGTGAAATGCCTCTGAACCCTCCGTGTTGTTTTATTTATGGCTAAAATGAGGTACCAAGCTAATTAGCTTCTATCCCAAATCTATTTCCCACCCCTGATCAACGCCACTACTTGCTGTGTGTGGAATCATGGATTGTACACCCTATATAGTGCACTAGCTTTCCATTTTACACTATTTGGGTTTCAAACCCAGAACTTCAGAAAGATGGCTGGAATGAGTGGAAATATAAAGTAAATATCCTAAGTTTTTCAGGTCTGTCCACCATGGTTTATTCTTTCCACCTTTTGCCTGCACAGTACCGGTATGAATTTAAAACAACGTTCAGCCCTGTTAATTACACTATCCGTCAGTCACTAACTGTCAGTCGCTAGCTCAATGCTAATTCTGCCAGTCATGGTTACTTAGTTCTGCAGAAGTACAGTACATACTGTATGTGTGGCAGAGCAAACTAACTGGTTAAATAAACAAACAAATCATAATCCATTGATAATTAACAGTGTTTGTGTGACTGATGTCTAAACGCAATTTTACTTTATTATTGCTTAATTATAAAAAACAATATTATTTAATTGTTACAGCAATACAGCTAGAGACAGTATTATCGGATGATTTGAACGGAAACATTCATACACAGAGCATTTTTCTTTCTTTTATTGTTTTAGATCTATGTTTATGATTTAATGTTTGTATTTCTGACTGTTTCTGTTTGTTTATATTGCCATTTCTGTTTTGGTTCCTCCTTTAAAAAAAAAATGCTCATATTATTCTGCATTAAAGCTGAATAAATGTGGTGTCCATCTTTCCTGTTTTCTCTCTTTTACTTCCTTTCTGGTAGTATCATGGTGGAACTGATTAAACTGATAAATAGTTTAACATAATATTTATGAAACCTCTTATTATTCTTCACTCAGTGTAATCCCTTCTCTTCAGAGTCACACTCTTTTGTGTTAGTGAACCTGTTTTCTATGAATACGACTCTTCATATCAAAATCGGTCATCTGCGAGACCCATTTTCAAGTGGAAATACGGGTCATTTTCACTGAATTTGGCAGAGACTCTATTAAAGCTTCAATTTGATTGTAGTATTTTGGCAGCACACATAAAATCCTGTTTATATTTTTACCACCAGATGGACTGCTTTTCACTGTCACCACATGTGGTGTCCAGATAGGTCCAAATGTTTTTATATTTATTCCTTACCAACTGCTTTTTAGATTTTTGCTGTTTTGTGCTGATTTGGACTAATCTGTGTATTGTTAATATTATGAGGATGTGTGTAATGTCTTTGCACTTAAATAAACAATAAATTGGCTTCGATCAGAGAGACAGTGACAAAAAGGGACTACATTTGCCCTCATACAACTACAAAAAGTCTTTGCAGTTTTTGTTGATCATGTAATCCTAGAGGTTTCTCATGGCTAAATAAAAGTTCTTATTAATGCTTGACATATTGTTTCTTTTTTCAATATACCTTTCACCTTATGTGTTTATGAACTGCGGCTGCACTTGTTGTTGTAGTTGTTGCAGCATTCCAGATCCCCACAGATCATTAGATATCCCTGTTTCTAACTCTAGACATGTTAGGATGGTACAATATATATGGCACAGACAAATGGAACTTTTTTATTTATAATAATCCCCCGCCACTGGAAGGTTTGATTTATTCACAACCACTTGCACATCCACATCCGCTAGTATCTACCAGGTAACAATGTGTCTAGAAAGATGTGTAGTTGTGATTTATAAATCCATTCTTACTTGATGCATCGTGTTCAGTCTGGGGAAAGTGCATTCTGTGATTTCTGTGCTTTTTCAAGGAGTGCAACTGGTGATGTCAGCCTTGCAACAGTTTACTTGGGAATGAAGATACAATACAATTATACTTTTTTTTTATTAAAAAGATTGATGAGTTGAATAATATAATACAGTTTTGTAAAGATGATAACAGAAATTTTTGTAAACCAGTGCTTAGGTCAGAAAGGTTTAAACCTGTATGGTGGATTGGAATTTGCTGTAATTACTGTTCGTTCATTTTATTATTATTTATCATTATTTCTCTCCCATCCGTGAATAATTAGGAAAATAGAGATGAGAAAACCAAACGGCTGACCAGATTGCTACAGGAAAGTGGACTATTTGTTTAGCCATTTAGAAAAGGATGACTTGACATTTAAGTGGTTTTCAGTTTTGTACTACTGAGGGATAATTTGCTAATGGAAAGTGTTCTTGTTCCCTAAATGTACTTAATCAATTATGTAGAGAACAGTTTAGTTTGTCAGCCATCAGTGGAACCACAATATGCCATCATTCTGTTTGTAGTGGAGAGTGAACTGCCAATTTCATTTCCTATAACAATATGTTAAAATGTTTTGTTGTGTTGTGACACCGGTCTGTGGCCTAACACAAGCATCTATCCGCTGCCACGCCATTAGCGACACAGATCATTTACACAGCAGCATGGCTAATTTTCATAATGTTCCTTTTATTATCAGAGGAAGAAATTAACCCAGGAATTTATTTACATATCCACTGCAAACGGCAACAGTGCACTAATTGGCTGCTAGATGATTAATAAGCTTACAGCAGATGCTAATGAATCGTGCACTCACTGTTCCGAAGGTGCTCTTGCAGTGCGCCTTGTGATTTGGCAGCCTAATTAGTCTGATAATTATGTACTTGTTGCGTTGGCTCTCAAGCAGATTATTAATGTGGATTGTGTTAAAGATTGCAAGTGTTCCTTCTGTTGTTAAACAGGCCCGAGCATGTGCTTTCTTCATTTTTGTATTTGCTTTACTTTGGTTATCACGTAGTCTTTGTCAAACCAGGTTTATTATCATGAGTTGAAATATTATTTATTATTAATAATATTACTGAGAAGTATGTAGTAGATCAGTAGTTAAGACAAATGATACAAGCTACAGTGTCTTTCCGTATAATTCAGTTAAACTGAACATTGAAAACTGATTAGACAATCTATTTTAAAACGTGTAATTTAATCAGAACATCTGTTACTCTGAATTAATTATAGAGTTGAGTTATTAAAGAAATCTCACTTTTTTTTTATTTGAATGACATTGAATAGAAAGTATCTTTACACCATGTATAGCATTAGTGTTTTTTTTTTTGTTTGTTTGTTTTTTTAAGGTGCAGAAGACCCACAGCAAAATTTGATCCTGAATTTGATACTTTGTATCCATATTTCTAACATACGGAGGGGCTCAACAGTTTTAACAGTTATTAACTACGTCATTTTTAACACTTGAATTGAATTATGGCAGCAATGTGTAGTGTTATGTTTCCTCTGAAGATGTTGATGCTCAGAAGAGATGCATATATTTTCACGTTGAAGTGTATATACATTTCTTGGCCCCTCTTCTTCGTTTTTAGTGTTGTTGAGCAACCAGAATGATATGGGAGATTTTAGCACAATTTAAAATGGTCTAGTGAAAATTACTATATTAATTACTATATTAAACTGTCATTTTCTGCCACAAATTGGTCCTAAAAAAACTCACCAAGTTCAACAAAAGGTCATTTTTAGGAGGCAGGGAATATACTCTCTAAAATCCATGAGATCTTGGGATAACTCAGAATATGTTTGCAAGGAAGAGAGGAGGCCTAATAAAAACTTAACAAACAGGAAAATTAGGTTGAAGTTGTTATTATATTGATTTTATTGACTTTATTCATATAAATAAACCAACCAATTATTTAAAGAAATCTGAAAACCATATTTAGACTAAGTTATTTAAAATAATTTCCTAATCCTTACATTAACATAGCACTTGAGAGACACTTTATTTGTGTGTACAATATTGCTCATTGACCTATGGCAGGAAATTGTATTGTGTTAAATTACTTAATACCAAGTGGAAAGCACAAATTGTAAGCTTCTTTGATAATTGTGTGTGACAAAAATGGATGACACTGCTGATTGTTTTACTAAATGACAAAACTAAAGTGTTTTTTTCTTGGATACAAATATGCCAGACTATTTTGGAATTATATTAAGGCAGGCATCTTAGAATCTGATGAAATCAAGACTGAGCATAAATCTGTGTCACCGTGTAATTAAACAAGTCCAGTAAGTCTGTCAGCTTTCCACATAATGGTTTTGTTTAGCCTATGAGAACAGGATGCTATAATAAAACCTCCAAATCGGCTTGGTATGGAGGGCCATTAGAAAGCACTTGCTTATGAATATTTTATACAAATCCTCCTTTTTATCTCAGACTCAGCTTGAAGCAGGAATTGTGTTGATCTGGTGTTATAATCACGGATTAAAATGGGTCTCTCCCCAAACAATTCTCTGATTAAAGGCCTGTTTACATTCCACGCTCACGCACTGGCAGAGCACAGTGAGCTGAGTGCTGTAGCTACTGTAGACTGGCACTAATAGGCCCCTCACTGGCTTCTGGAAGCACTGCGGATCTCACACTTGTGTTTCAACTCATTAGTTTCCTGATTTGGCTAGGTGTCCAAGCCTAACCACAAAGGGCCGGTGTGCCTGCAGGTTTTCATTTCAGTCGAATAGGAGACACACCAGCTGCAGTCCATTTGGCAGCGATCATGACCGAGCCCTACTATCAGTAGACTACACCATAACATGACGCTGTATTAGCCTGACTGTCTGTTTGCCTGACTAAAACTGGACTTTTAAAAATGACATGTGAACATGTTATGCTAAATCTAACTTCTCAGTTTGGACTTGCATACCCAGATAATGCGGTAACTGCTCCTTGCACGATCAGACACAGAAATCAGCCAAGATGCTTTGCGCATGCCTAATTATAGTAGGTTTTGACCTAAACGTTGAACAAATGCATAAGCAAAGCCGCTAACAACACAGCGGTGTTGTCTGCCTTTGGATAACTCCATAAAGTAAATACAAAGGACAGCATGCATGTCATGTGTACAAAAAGTAAAGCATATTGCCCATAAAAATGTACAGCCATGAGGTCAGCTGGGACTACAATACTAACAAGCTGAAAGGGGGCCTATTGCCACCTACTGTAGCGGAGTCAGACATTCTTCAGCCAGTAAATTGATTCCCCTCTCGTGCCTGTATAATGGGACAAGAGTAGTAGTCCAATTAAATGGCCTAGTCAAGCTATAACCATAGCTCAACTTAACTGTGCATGTAAACTTACTGAGTGAGAACTCTGAACATTCCCTGCTGTAAGGGTCAAAATTAATGGCCATTTAGAAGGCACTTAAACGTCACTTGAAGTGAAGTAAGTGTTTTTAAACCTTTGTTGCATCAGTCTGCATTTTCTTGAGACTTCTTATACTAGTTCAACCTGAATTGGATGGAAAACCATGAGCTATAAGCCAGCAGAGTTTACCGCTCTATACGTGTTGCTGAATAGAGATATCTGTTCATGGGCATGTTCAACACAAGGCCAGATTTAATGGAATTTCTCTTGCGCATAAGTGAATGCAGTTCCAATATAGAAAATCCAATAACCAATATAGTTCTTGACAACTTTTCTTTTTTATCCTTGAAGCCCAGCTACACACTGGGCTTTAATGTGAGTGAAAAATTATCGCTGAACATATCTGATGAGTTGAAACCATCGACAGCCAAGCACTGCTTAAGTAGTAAAAATGTTCCTCTATGAGAACCATTTGTTCATTTTTTATTTATGTATTGTTTTTTCTGATGGGGAGGGGATTTCCCCCTGACTTTCTTATATTCCCACCTGCAGTATCCGGATGATAAGGCGAGCACTTTACCACTGCAGCACTCGGGGGCCCTTTGTGAAAACCTTTAAAGTTCTGGATCAGTTAAGGGCATTGTGAAAATTTAGGTTTTTAATTAATTATTTTAATCATGGCCGGACTATGTTTTCCATGTTTCACTGATACATGATGATCTAGTTGAGAGACATTTGAAAGAAAAAAGGATAGTTTCTATCTAATCAGCATTTCTTTCCCTTAAAATTTTGGCCATGTGTAGATCTGGATTTCTCTGAATTTGGGGGAGATTCCAGCTCATGTCTAGGCTCCCTACATTAAGAAAGGCCCCGAAGTACCCCGATATCACCCAACCGCTGGACATTTACACACTTCCCATCTTTACTCATCACCCTGTCTCATTCACAAGGCCTCTTGTCTGAAGTAGCAATAAAACTTTGCTATAATATAAAGGTTACATAACAAGCTATTTGAATCTGCATGAGTGTAATGCATGAAGCTCTTTTAAGCGTAGTGTAGTGGTGCGGAGAACACACCGACTGAAGCCTGCATATATTCTGGACGAGAGGCTAGATGGGGGTGGCGGGTCAAAGGCACAGCAATCAAATCAGCCATAGAGAGTGCTTGAGTGACAGCCATGAGAGGCAGTGTGCTCAAACGAGCATTATAAACGCTGGATAGGCTCTTGTAGTCTGCCATGTGCTACTGACCTCCTGTTGAGGGCAAGCTGATAAGAGGGGTTTGGGACAAGTGAATTAACATCGCTCCAGATGCATATCTGTATCTCCTCTGTAGAGATTTGCGTGCACTCACGCTGTCTCCTTTAGAATGACTATGTTTGACTGTGTGACAGTTTTGTGTTAAGCACACTTGACTGAATTCGAGGCCACACTGCGGTCACGGATGTGGTCAGCTTTCCTAAATTACCCTATCAGCAGGGATGCTCTGCTGAAAAACCATTTAAATGTAGTACTAGGCTTAATTTATGCCTTTACGGCACAGGTTTGACAGTCGAAATGCTGTTTTTGTTAGCACTCACACATGCTCTGCCATTGGGGAGGGGTCCAGCCGTGTAAGATCTGAGCGATTTCCCAGCTTGTCAGTTTTGATTTGGAGCAGTTGTGTTTGAGAGGGCGCACATTCCCACCCCCCGACCCCCAACTTGGCTTTTAAGGGCCTGTGGGACTTTTTTTTTTTTTCTTTTAATGTTACTTGCAAACACGTTCTACTGTGACAAAGTAGAACTCCTTTTCGAACTCGCCTCTGCACAGCAATAATAATTCATGGTCATCCTCTTATCCCTCTCTTCCCTGTTAGCTTAAGGTGTTTAAATCCACACAGTATAAAATATTAACCGGTAAAGAAACGTGTGTGGCGGTCCGCCGCGCGTAGGTCTGGACAGCATAACTAAGCACCTTTCATGCCAAATTCATTTCCAGGTAGAAGTCAGGGTTGGATACAGATGGCCCCTGTGTTAGCTGTTTACACTACTGGAAATGTACATCACTGATCTGCCAGTCAACTCAGTGTGATAGACAGTACTGCTAGCTGGGCTTTAAGAAACGGCCTCTGACTCTGACGGAGCAGACAGATCGGAGACTCACGAACAGCAGCAGGCTTTGGTGCTTCGGGTAGTTTCTTGCCCACATAATGAGCTCAGTGGGGTGCTGTACTAACGCACAGAAGATGTGCTAGCAGAAAATGCTTGCTTTGATTAGCCCGTAGGCATCTGGCCAGTCTCGCCGTCCTTGCTTATGGTACGGAACAGAGACTGGACTGTATGTCCGCGAGTGTGTGTGCGTGTGTACACGGGTGGGCCGACCTATTTGCTCGGTCGTAGGAAGGTGTTCCTGTAAATGCAGATAACCAAAAACGCTCAGTATATAACTGCAGCTGTCTCATTCAAATACAAAACAATACCAAACATCATCAGTCATAACGTACAACGATTTGTGAGAAATTAGTAGCGTGTTTTTGGTGGAAAGAAGCCCAAGCTCAATTAACAACTCTGGCAGTGTAAATGTCAGATTTTTAGATGTACTTTGAAACTTAGAAAACTAACTTACCTTAATTAGCTGTTATTAGTCATTAGCACTTTGGCAGGGAATGCGGATAGAAAGCAAGCCCTGAGCCAGACAAAGCGGAGGCAGACTCTGGTCCCTGCTGCCACCCTGATATAGTGGAATGGCGCTCGTCTGTGGGTCTGCTTGCCTCCACCACTGAGTCATATAATTGCTCCTCTCTCATTCCGCTGCACTTGTCTCCAATGCTCGCAGGCAGCCCTGCCGACTCATAAGACGCTTCCAGCGAAGAGAAACATTTCTCATTTTGCATCTGATTCCTTCCTAACAAGGCAGTGGTGTCCTTGCATTCAAATGCTGAAATAATGAAAAAGCCTATGAATATTTCAGCACCGCGACAAAAGAAAGGGTTTGTCAGACAGCAACGAGTTCACCAATCAGCCCAAACGGCCCTAATAACCGAGACAGCAATCCAGCTCGTCTGTGATGTGAATGTGTAATGTTAACTTTTTTAATAACTGTGGAGGGGCCTCGGGGGCCATCTGAGAAATGGCTGCCTGGTGCACTTTGGTATTTGTGCGTTTAATTTCTGCTGAATCTTTAATGTTTCTCTGGGGCAAGCAGCTCCAGGGGTTGAAGGCAGACCAAACTGACTGTCTGAATTGAATGCTACTTCATCACCGGTGTCACTGTTTAGCCAATGGACAAACCCTGGTTGTAGTTGTTATGTTCGGTGCATTGTGAAATTAATAAACAGCATGAAATCTTCATCCTATTTCCTAGCGTTAAGTTTTGAATTTGAGTTTTAGTGGGCTGCTGCTGCGTAAAGCTCATTTTTAAGATACCGGGTATCATATTGCAGAGGCTATTCTGAGAACACTTGTGTTACTCAGTGCCGTATAGGCTAACGTCATTGTCATTTCAGAGGTCAGGTGAGGTCAGCCTTCAGGAGACCTTTGACCTCTACTCCACCTTTTCTCCCAGCACCTGTCTCAGCACCTGGTACGCAAGCATAAATCTCTGCTGACTTTCATCTCGGTACAGAAATATGCACGCAGCATAGAAACACAAGGTTAGAGGAAGTAAGCCGAATATACTTATACGCCTTACAAACTGTGTGGACAGAGCTGAACATTTTTCTCAAATTAAATTATTTAAAAAGCGGGTACCATTTAACAGAATTAAAGTGAACGTTTCAATTTGCTTGACTTTCAGAGTTTGATGTAGTGATCATTCCTGCATACATTTGCCTTAGAGGATAATACACAGATACACTCTTCTTCTTTTCTCCTACACTTGCTACAGTAACAGTAATTAAGCTTTCATATTTGCAGATTGAGCTGAAGGTATAAAAGATTTTAGAATAGCAGTGATTACTCAACACCATGCCTTTGTGGGTAGGTGTTAAACGACACACACACACACACACAAGGAGAAAAAAAACCCACTAAACAGGTGCTGAACCTCTTACACATTAATTACCTCCATAAGCTACAGCTACGTGATCATATTATTTTAATGATGATCATTGAAAATGTGCAACTCAAGTTCCTCATTATGCACAGCTAGCTTTAAAGCACTGTGGGATAAGTTGTTTATGTGCATACTACAGAATGTTTTGAGCATAAACGCGGCTGCACTTTACTCAACCAAAGAGTTGATTTACATTGCCTCCTTGGCAGCTTTCAGAGGACCACTGAGGTGTAAAGAGTATGTAATGAAACAGAGGCTCCATTTATGAGGAGAGCATCCATATTCATTAACAACAGTGCATTAACATATGATGCCTGTGACAGAACCCTGATGCATATTTTATGAGCTCGGTTAATGCTGCACTGACAACACCATGAGTACAATGATAAAAAAAATAAATAAAATAAAATAAAAGATGCACAGTCCTACACCTCCCCAGGAAAGCCACATGGCACTGTGCAGATTATTGATTCTCCCCTGTGTCCTATTGATCTCTAATGTTTTCATCTCACAAAGGCACTGCTAAGCTTTGCCATGTATCTAGGAGACACACTGACAAAGCAGCCCATTGACTCTTGGCTATCAATAGCCATGGTAGCTGGATATCATTAAATCCTCATCACCGTGCTTCCATCCAGCAAACAACGGCAACCGCCTCTCGTGACCTCCAAATCAAAGCAGTGAGCCATGCTGCCCTCCCCCGTCTGGCACCGAGCGGGCCGTTTCATTGCCACCATCATTATGGCTGTTATGCCTGTTATAATATGGTGAGCAGGCTCAGTTCATATCACACACCGGCATCCGTGAACATAAATCAGAATCACAAGGCTCATTACCGAAATAATGTGTAACTAATGAGATTAACTCACAACTTCTAAACATGCATGCGCATTGGCGAGGCTGGCAAGCATATACGTTATAGCTGAGGCAGTGAATAGAGGACCTGACTTTAATTTCTCCCCGGGTGAATAACATACGACAGCGATTTCTGTCCTGATGCATTAATTTTTCAATTACAATTATTACATCTAGCTGCAGTATTGCATGGTTAAGGGCTAACTGAACTCTGAATGATTTAAAGCACGGTGCCGCTTTCAAATAATGTTTTTTTTTTTATCTAGTGAAAGGAATGGATCAGTGATGTGAAACATGGTGAAATCGTTCCGTGATGCTAACATCCCCTGTATGGGACATGTCTCTGACTGTAAATGGAGATTTGTGCCTCCTACGCTCCACTTGCTGTTCACCCACAGGACCCAGATTAGCTGGTGTTGGTGCCTGGGGCCTAAACCAAATTCCTTAGAGAAGCAGAGGGAAGCGAGTCATCAAGCATGTGACTTCACGCAGGGAACATATCCCCCCCCCCACTGACAGGAGGGGACGTCCTCCTCCTTATCACAGGGGCTGGGGATAGGAACAGTGACGCAGGGATTGATTTGACTGGGTGACAGGGACAGGTGTGGGGGAGCTGTAGCAAAGCCATGCTCCATTAAAGACAAGGGGGAGTGTCCCACCGCACCAGACGTCAGCCTGACAAACAGCCCAGCTTCTGATAATAGTCTGTCTCTGTCTGATCAATAGGCTGTCCTCTGCAGTCCACTCTCTAGGGAAACGCCGTGGAGAGGGGCAGGCTTGGCTTCTGACCCCAGGGCAAAGGTCAGAGGTCCTAAGCATATAAAGGGAAAGGGAAGGTCCACTGGAGGCGTTACTTCAGCCCAAAGTATTTAAGACCATTTATGAGAGTTAAGTTAGGAGATAGTTTTGGACCAGCGCATTATATCTACCGCTACTAGAATAGACCTGATTTCTCTGAAATCAGAAGTGTACACACACACACACACACACACACACACACACACACACACACACACACACACACACACAGACCCCATCTCTTCTCCAAGAGACCAATTGATTTATGTACATCTGCACCGCTGCCTCATTTGGTTTCATCACTCTTGGTTTTTACTTCACCGTCCTCGTTTCTCCCCCCGTTTATTGATCATGTGATGAAGCAGAGAGTGAAAGAGGAGAGGAGCCTCTGTGGGTTTTTTAGTAGATTTAATGGTTTTCATTTTGCCACTGCGATTCTGTGGACTGTGTTATTGATGGTTGTCCTCAGCTCCTCCGTCATGCCATCCATTTTGTTTATTTGCAGAGCTGACCTTTCTCTGGATTGTCCCTTGCCTCCATCCTGCCTGCTTCACCACCGTACACACAGTCATCCCACTATAAGCTACTACATTACTACAATTTTGACAAAGTTTTTTTTTTTTAATATATAATTATTTAACAGGTTATTAACCACTTTTTTTTCAGTCAGTCATGAGAATAATATTAAGATTGTTTTGAGGCATTGCGTGTGCACTGTATTAATTACAGTCTAGTGAGCAAGACACTTGAAATACTGTATGTATTAAAATGAAGCACCACATTCTCATCTTCAGCATCTGTAGCACATCAGAAATTATATCTATACTTTACTTGAAATAATTTTTTCCACTTTATGTGTAAGGGAAATAAATGTTTTAGGATGAGTCGGGTATGAGCGCCTTGCTAAAGCTGTTGTTTTGAACTAATGTATATACAGACCTTACAAATAATTTGCAAATAACATTAACTAAATTATTCAAATGTGAACTCTATAAAATAAATGAGTTTAGACAAGCAATGTTTACTTTTCCATCTTCTGTCGATGATTTTGTCACCCATGTGCTATAGATGCACGAGATCGAGATGAATTTGGAACCTGTTAACCCGACAGATTGCTGGAGGCTGCTTATAGGAATATAAACATCGGCCTAGAAATTAAAATCTATTCATAATTTGTGTGTGTTTGCTCCCTGAAGGGTAATACAGTAAGAATTCTCTGTGGTGTGTATGAAGTAAAAAGGTGTGCTAGTGCTACCAGTGGTCAGTCAGGATGAACCTGTTCGCTTTCATGGGGATGATGGTGTTTTATCTGCACGCACAGAAACGTTTCAGATAGGATGTTACATGTGTTGTAGCCGTATTCAGCACATTCAGCAGTTGTTTTTATATGAGCCGGATAGGAAACTGTGAGTCAAAGAGGCCTCTGCTTGTATCAAGCTGTGTTGCGGCTTGTGTGGAAGTCACGAGTTTAGTGGAACATAATGAGGTTAAAAGAGCAAGTTCCTTTTCTCGAGGCAAAATGTGGGGGAAGTAGTGACTTCAGAGCAAGCCTGCAACCAAGCACTGCCTCCAAGGAGGAGGATATATATATATATATATATATATAAAACTTTGGGTAGCATGCAATTTCTCACATACAATTTCTCTCTCACTCTCTCTCTCTTTCCTAACATGTGCACACACACACACACACATTCATATGAGTCATAGCCACAGGACTATTTTAAAGGATCCTCTTCTTCCTCTTCTTGCGTCTTGGCAACGTTATCTCAGAGTGACAGTTGTGGCTTGAATGGCAGTGATATATCCTGACGGGGAAAGTAAGACTGCATATCTTTGAGGGAGAGCAAAAAGCCCACAGACCTAAACCGCATGCCGGCAGCCTCTGCCGACTTCAAACGCTAACAAGCTGGAATAACATTTTGCTTGGGGTGTCTGCTGGAGGCCTACCAGCTGCTGGCAGGCTGATTGGAGAGAGAGAGACAGAGAGAGAGAGAGAGAGAGAGAGAGAGAGAGACATATTCATCTTGGGATATGTAGCATTCAGATGTGAGCTAAACCACTTTGAATGAAAGAATTGTGTGCGTGCATGCGCGAATGCATGTGTGTGTGTGTGTGTGTGTGTGTGTGTGGTGACTTCATGGGCTAAAGTGATGCTCCTTCCACATTAAATGGCTGTCATGGCTGTCTGTTGACAAGGAAACGGAAAAAAAAATCTCCATTCTGGCCTCCATGTGTCCTGTGATAGAGTTTATCGTGCTACACATCCTTACATCCCTCCTCATCCCAAAGTATCAAGATCGATCTGTTTCTTCAGCAGACTCCCGTTTCTGTCTTCTCTCTCTCTCTATCTCTCTCTCTCGCTCTCTTTGGTTGGGCTCAGATTGTCCACTCACATGGTGTATCTCATGATCAATATGCTGAGCGGAGTGTCTGGGTAAGTGATAACAGGAAGTTGGAGGTGCTGAGCCAGTGGGATCATCTCCTGACGTCTCCGGTCGAGGGTGTGTTGTGGCAGCCACACATGGACACATACATCCAGGCCCTGATATCGAGATTATACCATCATGAAACGCAAGTGTGAGTTCATTTGCTTCATCTCACGACCTCAATGCAGTGCACGCACACAAACACATTTGCACTGGGTGCTCGAAAAGACAGTAGGCCCTTATGTGACGCCGCGGTCACATGTCTGAGGTGAGTCTGTGGCTTTGTTGAGAGGTGCTGTAAGAGACAAAACGCACACACACACACACACATACAGAGACCAGCTGACAGGCCTGTGACACCAGACACAGAAAGGGAGTGTGTGTTAGATGTTAGAGCACAATAAAAAAAAAATGTGAGTGAGAGAACAGTAGCTTAACCACACCACACAAAAGGAAGTGGTATAGAAAGGCTTTCGTGTAGAGGTGTGGGCTGTAGCTGGTGTTAAAAAACAAACTCTGTGCTTTACATCTTTTTCAGGGTCGAATAGAGCTTCAGAAGAATTTCATTTAAAACACAGAAGCTCCGTTCAACCGGAAAAAAGATGTAGTGAAACTTTTAACAGTGCGAAGCAACAATCACATGACTGCAGTGATGGGAGTAGATATCTATTATTAGCCATATCTCTCCTTCCACTTCAAATGACTTATGTGCATGGTGTTAAGTGCAGTAAATGTGTGCGCACACACACACACACACACACACACACACACACACACACACACACAAGAGGCATCTTCATTCATCTCAACAGTATAGTTAAACTCCAGTACTTGCACGCCATTACGGATCAGAGCTTTTCTATAGAGAACCAAGCCTTCCTCTATTTACTTGCTTTTCTAGTGCTGAAAAAAAAAAAAACGCTTAAGAAAAAAAAAAAGGCAGCTGAAGCACAGCTTAGACCACCCACAATGTCACGGAAGTATAAATTGGGTAGAATGTGGTCTGGGTGCAGCGAAGCCTCTATCCAGATAAGTCTGTTCTTTCATGAACCACATGAGAGGAGCCTACAGCTGCAGAACATTTCCGCTTCGCACAGACGCAACACGGCTCGCCGTTTCGACTTCACAGAGCTGCAAATCAATGATTTTATTGAAAATGATGGTGGGAAAAATAACATGCCCATGTAGTTTATGTAGCAGCGGTATTGAATAGTGACACTGTGTACATGTACCAGCCAGCATGTTGATGGAAACTGTGAAACTACCTTTTATTTTATTTTTTCCACATCTGTTTTAACAGAAACTGTTCCATTCTATATTTAACCACAGCGCTGCTGCATTCTCATTTCTGATTGAGTGTTAATTTATTCTTTTTTTTCTTCATAGTAGGTCATATTGCAAATGTTTATATCAATGCACAAGTTCTAATCCATTTCTTTAATAACAGCATGAACTGCGACCTGTATGGTGAATGTTCCATATAAATGTTTAGAACTGTTGATATACCGTAATAAAGGTATCTGTGAGATGTTTATTTAGAATATTTGGAATGAAGTCAGTATACTTTTCCAGATTTTTCCTGAAATTTGAGAAAGTCTTCAGGACACAAGGTTGAAACCCAAATATTCTTAGCTGCATTTTTTTTTTTTTTTTTTGCATCATCAACACAACTAAGACATTATCTTCAACATTTAGAAATAGAACTTAAAATTATTTTTTAAAACAAATATACCATCAATGAAAATAATGTTAGTGTTGACAAATGGCTGTTTTTCAGGATGTACTGTTTAAAAAAAAAAAAAAAAAAAAAAACATGTCCAGATATTACCCATCAGTGATATACAATAGTCGGCACGTCTCTGTGTGCTTGGAGTTTACATGTTCTCCCCGTGAGGCATGTAGGGTTCCCAAATTGCCCGTAGTGTGTGAGTGAGTGTGTGTGTGTGCCCTGCGATGGATTGGCACCCAGTCCAGGGTGTACTCTGCCTTGTGCCCTAAGCCCTCTGGGATAGGCTCCATGTCCCCATGACCCTGAATGCAGGATAAAGCGATATAGAAGATGAATTCAATTCAATTCAATTTTATTTGTAGAGCGCTTTTAACAATTGTCATCATCGCAAAGCAGATTTACACAATCAAAAGAATTATTTAAGTTTGTGTGAAATGTGAATGTGTATCAATCAAAATGGTCAGATTGTCCCTGATGAGCAAGCCGAGTGGCAAGGAAAAACTCCCTGAGATGGCAATAGGAAGAAACTTTGAGAGGAACCGGACTCAAGAGGGAACCCATCCTCATTTGGGTGAAACAGAAAGCAGGAATTTATCTGCATTCATTCTGTGTGTTAAGTGGCAGACAGTTCAGTATAACAGTTGTTAACAGATGTTAATTGATGTTAATATGGAGTCCAGGTAGTTATTGGAGGCTGGTAGATGGTGGTGCAAACATCTTGTCTATGTTTTATTGCCTGCCCAACACAATTGCTGCAGATTCATCTCCTGCACATTTCATTCGGCGTATCTGCTGCTCTTCCTCCTTATCTCTCACTGGATTCAAACCTATCTACTGAAGTTCACTGATGCTCATAGAATCACTTTTTAGATGACTTTAGCTTTGTAAAAATATCATGCTAGTAGTAGCAGTTATAAGTTAAGTGGCCAAAAATGGATGCACGTAGTCAGCAACAATCCGCAGATGAGTCCTGGCATTCAAACAATTCTCAACTGGCATCAAAGGTCACAGCGTGTGCCAAGAAAACGTCCCTCACACCATCACATCAGCAGCAGCAACCTGATCTGTTGACATAAGGGCTTTTGGGTCCATGAATTTCTGTCATTGACACCAAATTCGGACCCCATCATCTGCATGACACTGCATACAGTAAATCAAGGCCATGTTTTTCCCATCTCCAGCGCTACACTTTGTATGAGCGTATACCCGGTGCAGCCTCAATCTTCCCTCCTCTTCTGACAGGAGTGGAAACTGCTCTTGTATCCTCTCTTCCTTAAGAGTCAGCGTGTGCCTTATGAGATTCTACTCAGTACAGTGGTAGAGTGGTGATTTTAATGAATTTCAGTTTTCCAATCTATACTCGATCCAGTCTGGTCATTCTCCTCTGACCTTAATCTTAATCTGTATTCATTAATTAATTACTTACACACATGCCACATGACTGGCTGATTGAATAATTGAATGAATGAACATGCATATTCACTATCTTCACTGAAGTAAACACCAGTTATTTCCTGGATTCTTAAATATGTATATACTATGTGTTGATTTATTTATTTATTTATTTATTTTTTGTAGTACATAATTATTGAAGGCTGCACGGTGGCGTAGTGATTAGCACTGTGGCCTCACACCTGTCTGGAGTTTGTATGTTCTTCCCGTGCTTGGTGGGTTTCCTCTAGGTAATCTGTTTTCCACCCACAGTGCAAAGACCTGCAGATGAGGTAAACTGGCAGTTCCATTCCTATAATTTCTCATCGTGTGTGCATGTGTGTGCGTGTGTGTGTGTGTGTGCCCTTCGATTGATTGGAGCCTATCGCAGGAGACCCTGGACGAGGGTGATGCCAGGAATGAAAATGTTTATTTGGCATGTATTTACAAAAAAGGAAATCTAAGAGTTTCTTGTGATGCTGAAGAAATGTTTTTGTTTGTTTATTTGTTTTTTTTTTTACATTAGCAGAATGAATTAGGCCAAAGGATGAATAATGGCCGCTTTATGTTTGTGCTGCCTTTTTTTTTTTTTTTTTAAATCCTTTTTATATGTCATCGATTTACAGCAGCGAGGCTGCCTCATTGTCCCTGCCACTAAAAATAACAGAGAGGGAAAATAACAACAGTGACACAGAGCTGGTATTGATTTTAACGGCTGGCCACGGTCTCCTAGCCGCCCCAGGGCACCTTTTATCGAGAGCAGTAAAATAACAAAGGAGATGGGCTGGAAGTTTTCCATGTATACCAATCAGAGTTTATAAATTGCTCCATTACCTTCATTTCCCTTGGTTACTCTGGGAACATTAGCAATTATTTTCTCGGGGGCTTCACCCACGAAACTAATAATCTGGTGATTTAGTGCCTTGTGGCGCGGTGCACCTACTCCCGCCTGCCTTAATCCATTCATCCCGCCACCTATCAGTTTGACTTCGCCAGGACAAATTGCTTTCCTGAGCACATCCAAGGGAAAATGGGTCAATAAGTATTCTCCAAGCTCCCTCTCCCATTAGGAAGTGTTAACAATGTGTCTTGAACCCACGTGCTTTAAGATTAGTGAGGATCATTATGCCGCTAATAAATAGAGAGCAGTTTAATGCATATTCCATATGATGAATTCAGAATCCTCTGGTATTTATCTATTGCTATTTACCGGTTACGGAGCACAACGCTGAATAAATCAGACATCTCGTACAGTATGTACCGCAACATTAGGATTATAATATATTAAGATACGTATGCGGTACATTGTGTTTGTTTAAGTGTGGATTAGGTGTGTGTGCGCGCGTGTGTGTGCGCAGACTTGCTCGTATGTGCACCCAGAGTAAGCGGGGCTTCTTGCAGTGCCGAGGCTTATTTTAGCCAGTGTTAATACAGTAGATGGATAGCAGGCTGATGGAATGGACAGGGTTGGTGTGCTGCTTCAGCCTGCTGTCCCATTAGCAAGTCCCTAGGGACAGACAGACCTGGAGGACAAGGAGACAGGCCCAGATTATCTCATATATCACTGCCTGGGGGACAGCACAGAAATCTGTGACATCATCATCCGGGGACAAGGTGGCCACCCCACAGCATGGCTGATCGTGCACTCCTGAAACACTCCGACTCAGACGATGTGATCTGACAAGTGTTTGTTCTGCAGCATCGCCGCAGTGGCATCATCACTGTAAATCGTACTCAAGGGGATTTTATCTGCTCTAGTTAAAGTATGTGTAAGGCTGTATACTGTCGAATTTGAATGTTGCCGAGCTTTAAGACTAGATAGTTTTAAAGTTTTTAATGTGGTCATATAAGATAATGGAGAAACGTCTGTGTGAGCATTTATAAGGAAACAATTAAACAGATTTTTTTGTGATTTACTTTAGATTTTCAAATATCCTGCTGTTTATTGTGGACTGTTATGAACCCTATTTTATTATGTAATTGTTAATGTAATAGATGTTGTTGTTGTTGTTGTTGTCATTTTGTCTCTATTTCTTACAACTTTGGATGAGTTTTTTTTTACAATGTTAATGCCATCACTAAACATATTTTGGTGTTTTTCAACCATGTGAAATATCAATATTTTTTTTGTTTATCCAACTGACTCTCCTTGACAGCTTTGGGACAAAATATCTTGATAATGTGTGCATGTTTAAACATCTCATGCCTAAAATTGAACAAATACTGTATGTGTTGACGGTAATTGAATGTGATATGTTGACTGTGATAAAACACCATCAAGTAAATGAACTAGATCATATCAACAGGACCTGCAAAGTTTTAAGCTTGCTAATAAACCCGACTACTGACAGTCTCAACTACGGTAATATTTAGGCGTTTCAAGAGAAAAATATCAATAAAAGAACACGTCATTCTGTTTTGATGGATTTATTTAAAGAAAGGGGATGCAGACTTTTCACGCTCAACTATATAAGTTGAGAATTACTTGGGATGAGACAATAAAGATTGCCTTGTAGTCAACACTGGAGATAGAGCTAGAAAAACAGAAGCATAGTGGGAGATGTTTTCATGCAGGCCTTAAATCTGAACATGGTAAACAGTCTGTAATAAGACTTGTGGGATGTGCGCATACACACACACACATACACATTCGCCTGTGGTCACATGGTCCCGATGTTGGCCAGCAGCCTCGACCTCAGCTCTTCCCAAGCTGGGTGGGATCGGCGGCTCAGCCAAGCCACAGCAGTGCCAAGACAGGCTGGAGACCAGCACTCACCACAGAGTGTGTGTGTGTGTGTGTGTGTGTGTGTGTGTGTGTGTGTGTGTGTGTGTGTGTGTGTGTGTGTGTGTGTGTGTGTGTGTACCTTCATGCCCAACATCACTGTACGCCCACAGCATGATGATATGTGGTGATCCCCACCTGGAGACATTTTTTCTACCAACGTAACATACCATAGAAGCCCACCCATGAATACACAAGCATACACATACACATGCACGCACAACCATAATCTATCTAATCAGCACCTGATAACAGCACGACCATGGATCAGTCCAGGTTGTGCATTAACCTGATAGTACTCCACTAAACGAGGTGCTTTTACACAGGATGTGATGCTCTCTGAAGCACAGTAGTGACACAGTCATGTGTCATGATGTACTGCACTTTATTGGAGTCAATGCCCCATGCTTAATTTCAGTGGCCGGGGGAAGAGAGGATGGAAGAGCGCTTGCTTTTCTTTTAGTTGCACCATGCTTCACTCCCTCATAAAGAGACCTCCAGGCGCAGGAGGACAGGATCTATGCGTCACCCGGGCCCAAGTCATCTCTCTCTCTCTGTCTCTCTCTCTTTCTCTCTTCTCCTGCTCAGGCCCCTAGGATCTGCCCTTTGTTGCTGTCATGTTCTGTCAGTATAATCATTCAGACTAAACTGTACATTTACCCTGGATCTGAAGCGGCGATAAGAGACCCTAAGGCTCAGGCTTATCTGCAGCTATCAGAGTGGGGAAAAAAGTAGGATTTGAGCGAATCCCCTTCCCCACCCTACACCACACTGCTCATCTGTCCTGCAGGCCTTCTGTTTTGGCTGAATGTATGTGCAGATTTGCGTAACAATGTCAGATAGAGGGATCCAAAGAGAGTGTGTGTAAGAGAGAGAGAGAGAGAGAGAGAGAGAGAGAGAGAGAGAAAGAGATCGCCATGCAGCAAATCCTCCTTCATAGGAAATTGTGCTATTTCCCTGAGAGATAGACAGCACAGACAACTACAATCGGTCCTTCATCTCTTCCCATTTCCACTCTGGACGGTACCATAAAGGGCTGTGAGGAACATCTGCCACATATTTTGGAAAAAGCGCTAGCAGCGTTCAACATTTTGAGAACTGAGTAATTGCCGCCTTATGTTCCCTCCTGTCAGTATTAGCATAGCTTTTTCTCAGGCCTGTTTGAACAGATTGGTGCCATTTTAAAAAACCAAGACGAATTAGGCATGATTAAGGGTGAGGATATACATAAAATCCCAGTCTGGTCGTGCAGACTGGAATTATGCACCTTTTTTTTTTTTTTTTAACGAATCCTGGCTGTGTGCAGACTGAGGAGCTGTTAAGATGGTGCATGTGTTTAAGCTGAATCAATCGCTCAGCCGTAGACGTCGCATGCAAACCACACCGCGGCTGCCCGAAGTGCAAGTCCGCCAGCTCCACACCAGAGTCTGCGCTACCCGAGGTCAGTAGCTAGGGAGGGAGAAAAACATCACATGAGAGCCACAATTACAGCCCTCAGACATGAAAAGTGCCTCTTTTTATTCTTTGACAGGCCTGCTGTTGTTAATGGCTGGCGCTGGGCACAGACTACACTGCCTGTTGCTGCGGCGGTTTCGTCAGCGAGGAGCCGACTCCGGGACAGAGAGCCAGGCCCGCGGTTGAGGCGGCGGAGCTGCCTCGTTGCGGGCTTCCCTCAATTGCAAACTCTCTTTTATTCCCTTGTGCGCTCTATTACTATGCTCCTGAGCAAGAGTGTAGCTAATTGCCTCTAACAAGCAACTGTCTTCCAGCTGATTAGACTACTCCCAGTCAAGCAGACATGAGCTATTTCACACGCCTCCCAGTACACCCACTATCATCCAGTGAAGCGTTCCTCCTTCTTTCAGAAATGCAAATGTCAGTAGGCACCTATCTGTGGCCTGACATAAACACATGTTTAAATATTGTTGCATGTTCCATCCTCTGCAATACACACAGAGGATTTGAGCACAAGCATCAAAGTGGGCGAAGGCAGCGGAGCTCATGCCAGTAGCTCAGCATATGACATGCTTTACTGCCAAGAAGATCTCGCTCCAAGGCTGTGATTTATTATCTGGCATATCGTAGCCTTCAAGTGCTTCATACACGCTGAACCTTTGAACTTCTCTTTTAAATCTGCAGGATTAAGTGGAATATTAGTCCCATATACAGCCGAATTCCTCCGATGGAGATAAACTTCCTCCATATCTTAATGGAACGCAGACACATCGCTCTCTGATGAT
Source organism: Clarias macrocephalus (assembly GCA_011419295.1). NCBI lineage: Eukaryota > Metazoa > Chordata > Actinopteri > Siluriformes > Clariidae > Clarias > Clarias macrocephalus. Next base: position 50,108 of record JAAGKR010000467.1, on the reverse strand, counting down.
AAACGAGCCCCCCACTCAAAGCCGGCAGATTTGCCAGCGCCGCTGTAATGCTGCGGATGTTATGATACATTATCGAAGCTCTGAGTTAGTTTAGGGTGGACAAAAGTGCAGGCTCAGGACTTTCTAGCTGAATGGAAACACTGGCCCAAATGCCCAGATTCCCTCGCACCCTCACTTACACTTACACACACACATTTGGAAAATGGCACAGCTGCTGCACCTGCCTGTGTTTGCCGGCTCTAGGCTCTCCTGCATCTCCTCACGCCTCTCTAAGCTCCGCTAATGAGGGGATTTTAATTACTGATAGCGTGGCCCTATCCCTCCGCTAACTGTACTCAGCTTCATTAACCGCCATCAAGAGGAGAGTGCTGCACATAAACACAGCTCATTAGTGCTGCCTCCCCTTCTCTGCTCATTGCTCTCTCTCTCTCTCTCTCCCTATGGAATGAACAGGCAGGTCATTTTTCTGTCCCCACTGAGATTAAGATACAGAACATTGTAAGCAACAGCAGCTCTGGGGTGTGTGTGTGTGGGGGGGGGGGGTTGGGGGGGGGGAGGGTTGATGTTTGTACACTGAATATTTTTTTACTCTGCGGGAAAGTCAATATTTGTGTTTTTAGGGGCTGTAGTGTGGTCAGATCGCCACTGGATACCAAGAAAGGCTGGGTTCACGGTTGAAATTTACACGCGGGTCTTGGCAGGTTATCTCGTCAATAAATGTCAACATGGTGTGGGTTAATATCAGTGCAAGTGGATAACAGCCGCCGATACTCCATAACATGTCAGATAATATGGTATAATCTGCCTCTTCACACTTCAGATAGTGCAGAAGGGCTAGGTGAGATAGCTCGACCTTCACCTCACACCCTCTCCCTGTCTCCAATCAGAAGTGCTCACTGGAGTTGAAAATACATTTGGAGCTCTGTCCAGAGAGAGAGAGAGAGAGAGCATCAGTGGCAGCAACCTGTTCTAGTTTATCTAGTTAGTTTATTCATTGCACCCACCAGTCCTCCCACACACATCTATACAGTTTATATTGCTGCCAGCATCTATTTCTCTCTAGTGCCAGAATATTATGTTTGAACGTTTCTGGGAGAAGAATACCGCAGTTTGACTTCTCAGCGTGCTGAGATTTACAGGCGTGTTGCTGTGGGGCTAGTTAAAGCAAAACTGAGTGCTAGGCCTGGAGGGATATGTGGTCGTGCGTGACAGTGGCTGCCCAGTAAAAGCAGACCTGACAATTTCATGTGACTAGAGAGAGAGAGAGAGCAGAAGTGCTCATGACTTCATTTCCCTCTCTGGACCGTGAAATGTGTCAGATGTAAATGCACTCATTTGCCATTCTAATTACCCCACAACCAATACCTCTACAGCTCTCAATGGCCGGGCGTTACATCTCAGCATCTACGTTTCAGACGGCTGTAAAGTGAAAGTGGTGTTTCGTAAAAAAGAAAAAAAGAAGAAAAAAAAAAAACACGCTGGGTTTGACACTCTATCGTTTCGTAGCCGAGGCGAAAAGAAAGCCTTTTGGAGAGGTGGCAGCCAATCGCACCCGCCCACGTCATCAAAGCCTTCAGAGCTCGGCTGGCACGAGCACGATCACTGTAGCAGGTACACTGAGCTCTTTGTTTACCCTCTTCTCTTACCAATCTGGCGCACAGATGGCTAACAATTATTTCGCTGTGTGCTCATTGCTTCTGGCAAACTACCAGTGTGCTCCGAGATTGGTGTAATCTTTTATTATTTATGATTGTCTAAGATTCCTGGATCAGGATTTGAGCACAAGCTGTTGAATAGCTGAGAGGAGCGACTGAGAGGGGGAGGCGGAGGAGTGAAATTGAGTGTAAACACAGAGCCTGGAAGCAGAAAGAAGTGGGAGCGCCGCCGTAATGAAGTTGTGAATGTTGGAGGCTGTTTGCAGGAGAGACGCGCCCTCCGAATTCGAAGGAATTTAATCCCATTACCACACACTAAATATACAATTTGTTTTAAGCTCGCCGTCAGTTACATTTTATGATAATAAGTGGAACGCTGCAGGCGCTTTTGGGAAGACTTTTAGAGGGCATGGGCTAATAATTAGATTTTAAAAGTAAGTCAATTTGGCTCCTCATTTGAAGTGAAAATAAGAGGCTTAGCTTCACACTGTGGCATCATATTAATTTGCCTGGTCTCCCTTTCTCTCTAGTTGGATTATTTGTGGTTCATAATATGAAAAATCTCAAAATAACAAACATGGCTGCCTTCCAGGGCCAGAAAATGTCAGTATACGAAATATAATATCATTTATCACATGTGAAACGAGTCATTGGCATCATGTGTATAATACCTTATCAGTGGGGGTAGGTTGAGTACGAGAAGCTCTGCTGTCGTTCGATGGCTTTCCTCTTATCCTTTTCAGCAGACCTGCAGAAAAAGTGTCACCAGCCTTGATGGTGCTTGATAACAGTGTGTGTACTGTGGCATGCTGCGGATCTCGCTGTGTGATCTCTGTTCAAAGGAGGCCAAAGCTACAGCCTGAGGCCCTCTCTTAACACCAAGCCTCATCTTCTGTCAGAAACCACTGCTCCATGCTTAAGAACTCTTTCTCTCTTCCTCTTACACACTCACCTTTCTCTATTATTCTTTTACTCAACTCAGCCCTCTCATTTTCCCCTACACTCTCTCTCTCTCTCTCTCGCTCTCCCTCTCTCCATCTCAGTCTCTCTTTATCACTCTATTACATTTCCTCCCTATCGTGTTCTCTCGCTCTCTCATTTTTGACTTAATAGCGGAATGGAGTCCCCCTTGGAGGCGGTGGGCTCGGCGGATGGAGGAGTAATTTTTTTAGGGGAGCATGTGTCAGTCAGGAGCTCTAGTAGTGCTTGTGCACAGGCAATTTTGCCTGGAGGAGCAGTGGTTTATTGCTTTTGTGGCAGGAAATAAGAAAAGAGACCCTCTATGGTGTGGAAGTCATGAAATTACAGTATCCTGGAAGAAAATGAATAGGGGCCCTTCGTGAAGTAATTGCTGGCGGCTTTGTTCTGTGAAAGGAGCGCACACTGGCTGTCCAAGCACCACAATCCTCTGTCTCTGTTACTCCAGGATGAGGGATTTGCTTGTATATATATTATATATATATATATATATATACAAAGCACATTAACACATTAACATTGATTATAAATTATGTAGCAGTGATCTGAGAACCAAGGCTCATTTATACTTGTGGTGAGCAAGGGCTAGCCGGTCTGGATGCAACACAAAAAAAAATCAATGCTGTTCATGATAGAAAGGCAGCAGAACACCTAGTGCAAAGGGGGCAAGGTCACAGACCTGGCCTCCAAATTCCCCAGATCCCAATCTGATCAAGCATCCAAACACAGCACCCAGAGGATGATCTGCTGACAACATCCTGGTGTCAGACACCACGGCACACCCCCAGACGTCTTGTGGAGTCATCACCCAAGCAGCCATGAAATATATCTGTGAAATAAATGTGTTCAAATGCCTCAGCCATAATACCTGACTGCTTTAATTATAGCGCTTTATGAAACTTTTTTCCTGGTAGAAATGATATTTATACATAAAAGGTCAGTAGTTTTGTTCGATCATAAAACAAAAACAAACAAACAATAAGATACTATGTATCTGATACTGTGATTGTGATTTCCCACTCATTTGTCAGACAGTCTGTCTGATCCTGTCTTTTGTGCTTTTTGGTGCAGTCACTTTATTAGCTAAGTTCCTCTGGTTCCTAAAATATATGCCATAAATCTGGAGTTGTCATCTGTAATGGTGCTGTGTGTGATATATCTTTATAATCACACAGCACTGCTAGCTAGACAAGTGATGACTTAATCCCTCTCCTAATTCCCCACAAAGCACTCGTTTGCAGTGAACAGCCACGGTTATTTCTGCATCAATGACAAAAATCCCAACCATTTAAACGCTGCAGAATTTTTTTATTTCTCCGCACGATATTTATAGGTGAAGGGCCTTCAACAGCTAGTGGCTGGTTTCATCGGACTTTTGATTATAATTGATATATTATTCATTCATTCATTTGTCTTCAGAAAATGTTTATCCTGGGCAGCACCGTGGTGTAAACTACACTGGGAACACAGGATATCAGGTGGGGACACAGACTGAATGGGGCACTCGTCCATCACCAGGCACCATTCGTATAATTATTCACACTCACATTCAAATCTTTTTATAAAACGTTTATAACAAGCCAACCTACTTGCATGCTTTTTACAACTTAAATTGTATTTCAATTTATGTCCAGTAGGTAGCAGATTGGCTGGAGACATGGTTGGACACAGTGGACACGAGGAACGTCTGTGCAAAATAAACAGGCCTAAAGACTGAAGACATTCTGCACTGCTTCTTTTGAATTGTATGATGTTAGTTATAATAATGCAGCTGACATGCCTATCATAATAAATCAGTTTACGGGTATTAAATTAAGTCCTAACTAGAAACAAAAGTTTAGTTTCTATAGTTGGCAATTGTTTAACTTAATATCTAGCAATTATTTTCCTAAAGTAAACCATTAAATAAATCTCACTGGATTATTTGTAGTTGGCTAAAATACTTGCTTCCTCAATTTTGCAGCTGTTGCTCTACAAAAGATAATCTGACTTGCCATCGGTATACCATTAAAAAAACGAACGTAATATTGCATATAACAGGACAATGTTTATATTTTATTGGCAGGGTAAAAACATCTTGGTAGGTGGGCTGCATTTGGCCAATAAACATTTTACTGTGAAAACCATGCTGCATGTACAACTGAGCAATCTTCCGTATTTATCAGCCTCGTGAATCACACTGCTCACACTTTAAATACATGTTTGTTTCCGTGGCAACTATGCCCTGACTATACAGAGTTGTCATGTTGTGGTGTTTGCTCAGCGGGTATTTACAACCAGTCAGATTAGATTATAAATGCACATCTTAAAGCACAACAGTGATCACATTTAATCACTCAGAGCAGTGATCTAACCTAAACCTAAGGCTGCCTTTTCTCAAACTAATTCACCCCCCCGACCCCCCACCCCCCAAATAAAACACACACATTCATATTCTTGGGCAGTTTGTTCACCCTGTTGCAGAAATTACAGTATTGATTAGTTCTGGCATCGTGCAGAGTGAGTGATGAAGGTATTGCCTGCTGATGTGGTGTTTAGAGAGTACCAGCAGCGAGGGTGATTAAAAAAAAAAATCAGGCAAATGTGCTGGGCTGCCTGGCTTTGATAAGTAGCCTGGCATGGGAAAAAAAAGGTTTTGGATAACAAGAGAGGAGTCATGAAATCACTGAAGTGAAGGAGATGTTTGTTATGTTGGGAGGACAAGGTGTGAAGCTGTGCTGACTCCTCATCTTCGGTTTTGGAGGTAAGGGTGGGGGTAGGGTGGGGTGAGGGGGCATGGTATTTCGCGGGCTGAATATGTACTGTATGTCGACTACAACGAGAAGCCAACATCACTTTTTGGCTTCTAAACACATTAACACGGTTGCCTCTGTGGCTGGCATGTGTGAACAGAAATCCTGCTACTTCGTGCGTACATGTTTCGTCCCCGAAGGGCTTGGCTGAAGAATCTGGCTCAGAGATGACATGATGACCCCAGTGGCCCACCTGCAGCTTCGCCCTGAGGCTGGCATACTCAGCTGCAGACAGACTTCTGCCCCTCAATCTGCCAAGGCAACACTCCCTGTGATTGACCCACAATCCACTGGGCTTTCAGTTCCCATGGTAACAGATCTCTATGCAGTCATGAAATGATCTACAAAATAATGCACATCAGTGTTTCCTGTAATGCGCCCTCACTCTCTAACCCTCTCCCTCAGCAGCTGGTAAGAAGATACGGCACGAAGAAGGAATCTGTCAGACAATTAGTTTTGCTCAGATTCATCTGCAGCACTGTCAGTCGTGATGCTTAAATCAATCACACTCCAGTGATTTTCTCCAACTGCTACCGTGTTGGAGCTTAAGGCACTGGAAATGTATGACAGCGACTCGCAATTCGTGAAAAAAATGACTTCGAAATGGGGAGGAGGAACTAATTAGAAGCTGCCTAATCTTTGAGAACATGTTAAGTCTCTCAAAATCATTCCATCTCGATTAGGTCCGTGTTTGAATTCAAACCGTATGATAATGACATTAGCTGGATATAAGGTGTGCAAGACAGGATAAAAACATTGTTTTGTCTGACAAAATATGATCATGTGTGAAAGGTTGTATGGCCTGCAGCAACAAAGTGACAAACAGATATGTTAAATTTACTGCTTTCATTTCCTTTGAGCTTTTTTCTTTCCTACCGTGTGTGTAACAATGTATCACTAAACCCCTAACTCCTTCAAAAGCCTTCTTTAAGGTGTGGCAACTCTTATGCTCTTGATTGTTGTCCATTGTGTTGTCTTTTCTTTGGGTTCACTTTAACCTACAGCTCCTTAAGGTTTATGACCCTAAAGACAAAATAGGAAGTACCTTTGTTGGGGCGAACTATTTAGATAGATGTGTATAAGTGTGTGTGTGTGTGTGTGTGTGTGTGTGGGTGTGTTTGCAAAAGGGGGAGAGGAGTGTCAGACAAGTGAGAGAGCCGCCTGTTGATCAGTGAGGAATAATGACAGCACAATGCCCTATTAGGCTCTGCCTTCCAGTGAGTAATCTTCCCTTGCTTTAATGAGAGGGAGAGGAAAGGCGAGAAGAGACAGACCGTGGTTTTATGCTCAGGGAGTTCAAAGGGACGGCTCTGGGAACTTTAGCAGCTCATTGCGAAAATTGATGTAGGCTAAATGCCGAGGAAAAGTGGCCCTGGCAATTACCTAACAGCAGCGTGAAAACAGCTCCTGCTTAGCTTGAGTGAACATGCCAGCACTCTGCAAGTGTGACAGTGTGGACATACACCTCTTCTCACCTCCACTCTCTGAAAGGGACGAAACTAACAGAAAGCACCAAGCACAAGCAATGATATATAAAAAATAAATCATTTTGCTCAAGAGCAAAAAAAAAAAAAAAAAGCATCCATCTTGAGTGTTGTCATTTTCTCTGCTCAGCATATTAGCCTAAAGCTATGTGATTGTGTATCAAATAAATTAATGGACTACTAATCAGCAGGAGCAGCACAGGTCTTTCAGTAGCTAAGAATGGCTGACAGAAGGTCACTCTTCAAGGGCTTCATATCATACAGCCTGCCCGCCTGAGCAGAATCAATGATGGCGTTACCATTATGGAGGAGGAGAGGCTTTGTAAATGGGAGCGCACAAGCCTCTTGACAGATGAGTCAGACGCAGCACACAATAGTCATTAAAGGCGCTCTGTTCTCCAAGCTCTCATTGTAGGTTTTTTTCTATATTGTCAGCCGCTGAATAGCCTTAACCCCTGCTTTAACGACATGAATATAATCTTAACAGATTCTGAAAATTAGACGGGAAAAAAATGGCCATCTGACTGTCAGCGAACAGGGGAACAGTGACTGTCTGTGAACACCGGAAGGAGGAACTGTGTGCTGGGTATTTGTGCCACCATTATCAGAGCTATTGATTTTTTCTGACAACACAGTGAGGAGGTCATTGTAGCTGAGAGACTTTACTGTTCAGTCAGCCACCTCTTTAGCCCAACAGAACAAGCAAAGTCGTCTATGGTACGCACACCCTTATAACGTTCACTCACGTTACTGATGAATAATACAGTAATAATCTGACACTGAATATTACATAGAGTCTATCACTGTGTTTCAAATCCTTCCCTATTCAATAGTATTTTTACTGAAAAAATATAAATGAACAAAGCTTTAAACACTGCTCTACATGAGTTTGCTCATTACTATCTAAGAACAGTGATGCCACATCCCACAGTCATATCATACACACACAATAAACAATCGTTAGAAACATGTTTTGGAAATCAAATTTTAGAGTCAAACAGTTTTGTTCTAACGATCTATTTCACTGATCAATATAGTTAATATGGCAATGTCCCATGTCACGGTTCTTAATATATAACTGTGACATGGGACATTGCCATATTAACTATATTAATCAGTGAAAGTGCATGTGAATCAAGCTGAACAACACCACACATTTCACATTTTATATTTATTGGTCACTAGAGTATGTTGTTTGTGGAATTAAACATTTGTGGAGTGCATAAAACCCAAAGAAAACACCCCCTCCAACTTGCTATGTTTGGGAGGGTTTTTCTCAAGAACGGGTTCAGCATATGATGTCAGGTCAACATGGCCAGTCACAGCATCAACAGTACATATAATAATAATTCACTGTTATAAATAAGTTTCATATTTACTTTAGATTAAAAAAAAATCTAAAAAATCTATAGCGCAGTTTGCTGTTTTGAAAATCATCATAAACACAGGATCACTAATGTTATCCATTGTGTTTTATTCCACTCCTCATAATTTATCATCTTTGCTGTGGTTTTTAGGCATCACAAAAAAATTGCATGCCCTGAAAATTGGGCACTAGGAAGTGAATAGGCACGTTTCAAGACATAACACATGTCAACAGCCTGTTAGCTTCCAGCACACTGTACTGATGTGTGTACTTGACGTTTTGAGATATCAGTGAGTGGCTGTGGATATCTTAGAATTCAAATTTCAGAGTAGTAATTGGTTGTGTTTCCCTCTGGCCGGTTGTATTGAGGCAGCCTGGGGCCCCTGCCAATGTCTCCGTTCCTTTTTGTTTGGTGACACTGTTCATGTCTGCATTTGTCCCTTTTGATAAGGCCTTTCATCCTGTTTGCATTGATTACAGCCTGTCGAGTCATCCTGATACACTGTCAGCCATTCATACCCCCTCTGTCACACACTGGGCCCATTGTAGGGGCTGGAATGTGTGTGTGTTTCTGTGTGTGTGTGTGTGTGTGTGTGTGTGTGTGTGTGTGTGTGTGTGTGTGTGTGTGTGTGTGTGTGTGGCTATAGGATCGGATTGGAAAGCATGAGAGTATCCTGGAGACAGCGACATGGCTGCAACCCACTCATCATGAAAATAAGACCCCCATTTTCTGCTCCATGAGCAGGAACCTCAGAGTGAGTACTCACAGGAGCGGGGAGCATTACTCATTTATATGAGGAGAGAACATTTCTGGGAGTCTGAGAAGCTTGTTTTTTTTCCTGTGTCATATTAATGACCACAAACCAAGCAATCTGCATATGGCACCAATCAGTTGATGATAAATACAGCTATGTTTAATAATTTATCTCTGCCTTGTTTTTCAGTGTGCAAACAGTAAATGGAGCTCAAAAGATACATGACCTTCTTATCAGCTAACCCCATAACTTTGGCAGTGGCTAAGACTACAGAGGGAAAAAAAGGCATTTATTGTGAGAGCTTTCCCACACAAGATTACACGAGTGCTAACAACATCAGAGCACACATTAATACCTGAAAAACTGGACTCCCCGTGCTCATTGTTACTGGTCCGTTTGAACGCTGCTTGTTTGGAGTTGTTTGTGGTGTGCGTCTGCGTGTGTGAAGGCAACCAGGTGGGTGTGTGGGAATGGGGCAGTGACTTGGGTTGAAAGTGGAGAGGGCGATCCCTTGTTCTGAGAAGAATTAAAAGCACCTCTGCAAATAGCGGCATGTGTAAATCCTGGGGGTGGGAGGTTCACAGCGGCTGGGGTTTCCGTATAAATAAACAGTGAGTGAGGTCTGCATGGGCGGATGGGCCCTTGCCCTCTCCCCCACTCAGAGGTTAGGCCCAGCCTTTTGTTGCTCTAAATCCAAGCACTTTCTATTCAACCGACTCGAGGGGGGGGGGGGGGGTTGCCTGGGAGAGATTAGGCTGCCAGTTCTAGTGAGCACACACACACACACACACACACAAACAGCTTCTTTCTTAGCCAAAGGAATGGCCCAGAAAAACACCTCCTCGGTTTTTTTTTTTTAACAAGAATGGACAGAATCAAGAGTCTCAGTCCCAAGCCGGGTGCAAAAACCTGTCGTGTGAATGAGTGTCTGACACCGTCAGTTTGCTACCAAGACCATGGAAACCTTCAGTTCTACAGCAATCACATCAACCAGCCATAAGCACCCTCACAACTGGCACTAGCGTCAAGTTTTTTTATGGTGCATTGCAAATTCTCCAAATATACAAGGCCACCTTATTCTGCATGCTGGTGTTGCATAATCATGTGTGTACGCTAGACTGACAGTAAACATGGTTCACGAAATCTGTATTATTATTGCTAGTAATAATAATCAGAAATCCCTGCTTTAGCTCAAAGTAGTAGTTACTGCGTAATTGTGAATCGATGTTATATATCTATTACATATATCCACACGTTTATTATATTGCAAATAATATATTTTTAGATTTGTTTTAGAATTATACCAATTGACAGAAACGCGTACAGAAGTGTTATTGATTAATGGATAAAAAAACCATCATATTAATATTATTGAAAGAAATCCCTCCGTTAAGTGTTTGCATGCTGCTTTGTTCCTTTGTTTTATGTAAGGCTCTCATTACCACGTGGTAGTAACAGATTGTTTGAACTGGAAAGAAAAGCCATTCGAAGCTAATTAAGCAGCCATTCCAGGCACTATTCACGAGCAGAAGACCGAGAAGCACAGGCATTTGTCAGCGCTTGACCCCGCGTGGTATTGATTGACAACAAACCTTCCTGAATGACAGGCTTAACCTTCGATGTCCAATCAGAATCCAGAGCATCGGTGAGCTGCGCTGTCATTGGCTGAGAAGGTGTAAAGCCGCAGACCGAGCCCACGTGGGTGAAACGAAGCAGCCAACCCAGGATAGGCTGTTACTGCACGGCTCAGACATGGCCGACGTTCACGGGGATCAGACCCAAACAATCTTATTTCCAACTTCAGCTATCCGTCTATCGACATAATGGGTCATATTCTCACCGTTATGCGCACTTTAAAGGCTTCGGGAAAAAAAAGCGTCACGCCAAGGACTGCACGAATCCAGCAATCAGTCTACGAGGCACTCTCAGTTTGAGCCTCACTGACTATTCGGAGGATTTATATAATTTATAGTCATCACTAAATCAGGGCAGCGTCAAGCTGCGCAGTTTTTTTGTTTTCTATCGAACAGTAAGACGTACAATAGTTTAATATGTAAAGACATTTTTGTCTCAGGTGACTTGAGGTTTTAAATGCTTTTATTTGAATAACTTCTAGTTATTTAATGGGAGAAATACAGTGTAATACAACTAAACAATGTCCTAACATCAGTTTATTTTTAAACCAGCAAGTGTGTAACTAGATAGAAGCAGAAAACAATGCTTCCTCGATGACAATTAATTTAATTACTTTATGAATTCCAGTTAAAAGGTCGTTCACATTAAGAGATAATCAGTAGCAGAAATACCTCGAAATGTGTAGCGATTGCGAGCTACCTGTTCTGATCTAAAATGGCGAGGATGACGTCACCCAACGACCCGACGCTCCCACGTGGGGACACCACGCTGCGATTGGACGGACCGCCTCGACTCCGTGTCCGGGTCTCTGATTGGCTCAAGAGAGGCGCTTTCGCGGCAGTTCAGCCCTCGTGTCAGTAGTCTGTCTGTGTGTGGCACAGGGCAACGGCGCTGGACGGAGAGGAAACCCGAGAGCGGACTACAGCGTTACTCTTCCAAGCCTTCCTAAGGCTCTTCAGAAATCGGAAGTACATTTTGGCAAGATTTTTTTTTGTCGGAGGATTACGCGACCGGTCGACTGACTGAGTGGCGGAGTTTTGCGCGGTGAAGTGAGTGAATCTTTGAGCCTGGGCTCAGGACCTGCAGCAGCAGAAGAGCTTGTCTTCAGTCGCCTTGGAGAAAGAGGGGGAGATAGAGAGAGAAAGAGAGAGATGGTTTATGTCCGACTTTGGTACTGAGACATGAACATTTCTGACGCTTGGACGGCGTAAAAGCGACAGAGGCTCGCTGTGAGTTCTCAGGACAGCTGTTCCGCGCTATAAAGCGGCTCCTGCTGCTGTTTGGACGCTCGGAGACGCGGAGGCAGGTACGCGGCTAGCAGGTTAGCATAGCCACAATATATTGTTCTTTCACAAATGTGGATTCGGGAACGCTCAAAAAAAAAAAAAAAACTCAGGACCGGCGCGGTTGATTAGTTAAGCTGTACATCTGTGTTTACATGATTAGGACTTAACTACTTGGCGGAACCTGTTTTCTAATGTGTATTTTGGAAAAAAAAAAGGAAGGTGTGGACGCGTAAAGGCTAAACAAAGAAAGGAAAAAAACCCTAACCAGCTTGTCTGGTCAGTGTTTTCTGTGTGATAAGGTCAGTTTCACATGTCCGCTTCAGGTTACTGTGAGCTTGGTGTGAATAGTTTGAACAGATTGTTGAGCGACGCCGTTAAACGCCGTTGTTGCGCTCAGCAGCCTTTGTTACACTGACGAGGAATTAAAAACTATATTCTCTCTCGTGCGCGTGTCACATCCTCGAGCAGCAGCAGCTCTAGCACTGAAACGTGAGAGCAGGCAACCTGTGTGAGGCTAACGCTGTGTTTTCCACGCTTGTGTTTTCATTGTCTGCCCGAAAAGGTGAAAGGGTTCGAGCAGATCTGAGGGAAGGGGAGTGTGTCGGTCGGTCGGGGTGTGTGAGTTTACCCCCCGCAGCTCTGGCCGATGTGCTGAATTACACTGGCTCATCTCCATCCAGCAAAGCGGCGAGGCTCCGACAAATAAAGGATACATTTCAGGATGTATCCGCAGGGCCGGCATCCGGTAAGTCCACATCTTGAACTGATATGAGCCGTAATTTGCTGCATCTGCATCGATTTAGCTTTTTTCTTCCCTCTGCTGTACACAGCTCCTCCACTTCTCCTGCTAAAGCGTGTGTGTTTACGCTCTAAACGAAACAGCAAGTCAGAGTGGAAATCTTCCAGGAAATGTACACTGAAACTGATTTAAAAAATGCAAATCGTAAAAGGAATTAAGAATTTGGTATATAGAAGTTTTTTTTATTTTATTTAAATAACTGTTTGCTGATGAAGTAAAAGAACAAAATCCTTGATTTATTAAAGTCCATCAGAATGATTACAAAACTGACAATGTATTTTTTTGTTTGTTTTTTAGTTTTGTTTAATTGTTTTGTTACTTTCTATTTGCTTTGTTTGTTTGTTTTTGTTTCTTGACCCGCTCCCATATATACACACACTGCCTGGGGTTTATGCGAGCCATTAAATCACCTAGATGTTACTATAGAAAAGATGTCCCTCTTGTTCACGGGGCCTGAAATATTCGAGGTGCTCCCGGAGGGCACAGAATGCGTTCGCTGGAAAACAAATTTCGCTTCTCTGGGGATGTAATTGAGTTTGATTGATGTGATGGCTGTCTTTCAGGCGCCCCACCAGCCTGGTCAGCCAGGCTTCAAATTCACCGTGGCAGAATCATGCGACAGAATCAAGGATGAATTTCAGTTCCTGCAAGCTCAGTATCACAGGTAATGTTCTAAAGATTCTGAGATGGTCACATAATGTTTTGTGCCAGAATAGGTCGATGTCGGTCTGTTCCACCAGTGATGCATGCGTTGGTCGTTTAGCCAAAAAGAAAATGTCATCAGTTCTTCCAAAGAGCGACACGAGCGTAACTGCATGTTAAAGGAAGATGAAATGGCAGTGTCTAAATGCCTGTGTGTTATTTCAGTCTTAAGGTGGAGTATGACAAATTGGCCAGTGAGAAGACAGAGATGCAGCGCCATTATGTCATGGTAAGATATTTTATTTGTTTAACTAAAATATAATATGCAAACTTAATCTGCAAATATGCTCTTATTTAAAGAGGGAGTATGAGGGGTTGGTGTGCTTGGTTTATATACCTGCATTGTTAAGTGTGTATGTGGCTAAGAATCCTCTCCCAGTGCCTTTAGCTTTATTAAAGGGCCCTGAGTGACTATTCTGAGCCTTAGGCTTCTTTATACGCTGCCCCTTAGCCACAGGGGTCAATGACCATAGCATTGTCCCCTTTCTTCCTATGCCTCTCTCCTTTTTTCTGTATTCCACCCTCCCTCACTCCCCCTCTTTCTCTCTCTATTGCTCCCTCTCTTCCCCTCTGTGTGGGGATCTGATTATTCTCCAAGGAGACGCTGCTCTCGGACAAATGCATGGCTGTAAATTAGGTGAGGGGTGATGGAGGAGGGCCAGGGGCGTCTGTGGGAAAATACTCGATTGCGGCGGAAAACTTACAGTCTGCTGATAATGAGATTTACCACACAAACAAGGAGCTTTACTGAAAAATCGCTGTTAATCTTAAGTGCAAGCTTAATCATTTGTACGTCTAAAAAGAAGCAGATTTGACTGTAAATGTTTGGAGATCAAAAAATTCACCCCGCCCCAGGTTTTATGATTAGCAGAGGTACAAACAAAGGCTTGACGTGATGTAATTCTACAAGGTCAAACCATGGAAGTGTATTCTCTTATCTTGGGTAAACACGCAAAGGATGACTTTAACCAATACCTGGAGACGCAAGTTAAACATTCCGTTCGCATTAAGAAGCTTGTCAGACTGATAGGAGGAGGAAAGGTTAGGTAAACACCAGGAGGAGTCCTCCATGCTGACTGTGCTGATAGAAGAAGCTGCAAGCAGAAAATCCTTTAGAAAAGAATAATCCCGGGTCAGAGATACTGCTGTAGTGAAATCGGTATCAATTATGCTGGATTTTTATTAATTGGATTCGTTTGGATATGTCTTGTCCCGACTTGACTTAAAGGAGCGAAAGGGCCAGGTTTGAAATACCAATGTGAAAGGGTTTGAAGTGCTCATCAAAAGCTCCTCTTTCTCCTACCCCTTCATCTTTCACAAAAAAAAAAAAAACAGGCACCTCTCTGATGTGCTGTGAGAATATTTGATGATGTTCATATATGCTGAGTGGAAAGAAAAAAAAGAATATATTTTTCTGTTTTTTTCCCCCAGTACTATGAGATGTCCTATGGGCTGAACATTGAAATGCACAAACAGGTATGTGAGCCTTTGATCCTTCCCTGTCTTTACACACACTGTCTCTGGATCTAGTATTCTAGAAAGGGGATTGGTGCTGTGTGTGTGTGTGTGTGTGTGTGTGTGTGTGCGCGCAAGAGTGTGTGTAATCAGTGTTTCTTGGTGTCTCTTCACTTTTCCCTACATGTGCAGAGTTAACAGCGCCTGCCTGCATGGCCAGTTTCAATGAGATTAAAGCTAAGCATTTGGCGCGAAGCCCTCTTCTGTCTTAATGACTAAAGCGAGACGAGGCAGTCCAGGTCCCATTATGTCAGCAGGTTTAAGAAAATTGTCTAAAATAAAACATGGCAAAAAATAGCTTCTGTCATAAATTCAGCTCTTCTAGTCAATTTCTTTAAAAAGCATAAATTTCACAGTATATACCTGGCTCATACTCTTGGAATCTTTCTTTTGTTTGCTTTGTCCTAGTGACATTTTCCCAAGGATTATCTCAGGAAGTATTTGTAAATGTGAGCATGCCTGTGCATTGTTTTCATTTATCGCATGACTCCATGTTCTAGGTAATAATGCAACAGCAGGATTCTCTTCATGCGGTTGGTTCATCACAGAGGAATGGCGCTAGTTTAGTCTGCTCTCCCCCTTACACTCCCTACACCTCCTGAAGGTTAATAGCATCAGGGAGGAGCAGCAGAGCAGGCGATCCATCAGTGTCCTCCGTGTGTGTCAGTGTGCTGGGCCGTTCATCAGGTCCCACACTCTTCTGATTGCTCCTGTCAGCCACTTATCTCCCAACCTGAAACGGGTTGCGAGAGAGAGAGAGCGGGGGGGGGGGGGATTCTGGGATGGAGGGGTGGGGATGGGGTTGTGGAGGCAGCGAGGCGAGCAAGTGGGAGGGCCAGTCCTGTGTAAACAGGTTAATCGACTGATCCATTTTAGTGCTTTGACTTTTATCAGCCGCTGCCACAGAGCCCATGTAGGCACTTGAATAATTCATCCAGCCCTGACTCAAACCTGCTAGATAGGGGTGCGAGAGAGGTGGGTGTTGGAGAGCAAACGTGCACATCTCCTCCCACTCCTCCACATTAACCCCAGCGCAGGAGCACAAGGCAGACGAGGAGCGGTTAACCGCCAGAGGTGGCTCGGATTACTCGGTCCACACCACCATATCCTCCAGACTTAAGGATTTATTTCCACCGACAGACAAATCCGACGCTCTGCATCCGGAGACGGTCCCCAAACCTTATGCATTCACCCCGCCTGTGTTTTTGTGTTTTAAATAGACAAGACGGAATGCAGATTTTTAGATGCCGTTTACTCAGCGTCTGATATCTGCAGACAGCTGTAACGGCAAGCGGAAACAGCGCTCTGATGGCTGCATTACCCTGTCAATGAGCTGCCACGATGGGTTATTATTATTATGAGGCGATCCAGGTTTCTCATCTGTTGTGACTGGCGTAGTGAAAATCCCCCTCCCTCTGTGGCCAGGTGGTTGCTTCCTGTGTGTAGAGCCCTGGATTGAGCTGATCTGCCCTGGGTTGACACTGGGACTCTGATCAATGATTTATACAGGGGGGACTCTAGTAAGTGTTTGCTAACTGCTGGATAGCTCTTCTTAGCGCGGACCAAAGCAAATAGACTCGCTGTATGAGGTGAACACACACAGCCCCTGTTAAAAGAAAACACAAGGTGGCTGTAAGTGAGGGCTAGGATCCCATAGCCAACTCCACCCCTCATTTTCTCACTAAGGAGTCTGTGGTCAGGTAACTGCATGCACCCATACACTGTGAATCAGCTATTTGTCATGGTTTGTTTTAGAAGGCACGCAAGCACATGTTCAGGTTTTATTCTTTCAGACCGCACATTTCAAGACTTTTCCTTCAGCAGATAACCACAAATTCTTTGCTAATTTTCCACACTCACAGCGCCGCTATTGTGTGCGAGATCACTAGTTCTGTGTCGCATGAAGCGAGTGGTAGTTCTTCATTACCGTGTCAGAGGACCATCCTACTCTCTATTGAAAATTGGAGGCCTATCAGCCTAGCTGGGTCAAGTATTATTTGTGATGGGGAGCAGAATGCTGCGAGCACCAGTTGTTTTTCCTCCATATTCAATGCTCATCAGTGTCTCGCTCTGTTCCGCCCGCCACTGATAGCAACAGACAAATAGCTTTCAGCACGCCATTGACAGGCTGGCCCTAGAGTGCTCTTGAAGGGGTGCTAGACAGGTCCGAGTACCTGTAATTGTGTAGCAGAGCATGAAGCTCGCTGTTCAAGAGCTGGGCTTTCATCTGCTTAAAGTGACAACATCCTATTTTTACCCACAGCCAAAGCGAACACCCTTTCCCACTGCCTTCTCTGTGTGCAGGCTACATTTCAGTGGAAGCAAAGCATGTGTTATGGCTTGGAGATACACATTTGTGGCGCTCAAGATAGTGAGGGACTTTTTTTTTTTTTTTTTTTGCCATAGAGTGCGAAGGTTTACATTGATTGACAGATAAGTCAACCCTTGACCCCACTCAGCCAGCTGTCAGCATTGTGGTAAGCTCTTAAGGAATGTGCTTGATAGTGTTTAGGCCTCTCAGCAAATCCTGTCAAATGTTTGCCCTCGACAGGTTTATCTTGGCAAGTGAGGATTACACATTCGGCTGGCTCCTCTACTTTTTGTTTACACGTTCTGCTTTTTTCCCCTTCCTTCTTTCTTTGTGAATGATCAGACCCAAATAAGTAATTTAAAGTGCTGCGCCCCGTTAGTTTAGTAAAAAGGAAACGTGATGCAGCAAATTTACAAGGCTGACTTTTATTGCATGTATAACAGGCTGACAAAACAAGTTGGGTCTGAGAGCAGAGAGCATACTGAAAGCAACATGTTTTGGCCGTGTCCTCTTATCCACTTTCATGTCCATACTCTGCAACGGCTTTGATGTGGAATACTATCCGCCTAAGATTACTGTCAATACATCTTCCATTTCCAGCTGCCTGCTTGCTTATTCCAGATTGTACACTGACTGCCTGGTCTGAAATGAATATGGCCACATCATACTGGGGGAGAGGGCAGGGAAACTTTTATCCATCATCTCATATATTGTGTTTGGCCACCCTGGTCACTTGGCATTTTTCAGCAATATGTTATAAATAATTTCCTGGTCAGCGCAGCACTGCATGTTTACAATTGAATGAGAAAAATGAAAAATAAGGCAGAAGAGCAGTGTGATGTTTGTGCATGGCTCTGGCCCTGGGTTGAACTGAGGCTCATAAATTCTGTAGATGATGCATCTGTAGCCAGGCACATTCTCTTTCCCTCCCTCATTACAACATTTTTTTTCTCCCCCTCATGTCAGAGTCTGAGCGAGACATGTTATGTGAGTTGTGAGACAGAAAAGATATTGGTTAAGCAGAGAATATATGGATTTCCGGCTACAGAGTTTGAGTGCTGGTCTGGAATAGATACTTTAGGAGAATATATGGAGAGATGAGGCCAACCGTCTTCCTTCTGTTATCCCTTCCCGCAGCCAGCAGCCCCCACTGCCACCATTTCCCCCTCTCTTTATCCACCTTTCGTGCACGGTGCTCATCTGATCGACAGGCCGAAAATTCAATTTAATGACCTGCCCGCGTGCCTGTAATATGATTTTACAGGCTGTTACGGTCAAGCCGAGGTAGCATTTGCATAATGATTGGGGCGCAATAGGAGACGGGGGCGCTCGGCCGCAGTTGCCATGGCAACGATGGCCAGGCTGGTGGAGAGAGAATGGAGGTCGGGTGTGTATAGCTGAGGAGGGTGCTGAGAAAATGAAGAAGGAGGGTAGTGGGGGGTGGATTGGGCCCAGAATACTGACAGAATTGGCTCTAATCCAGCGTCTCTCATTACCGACTGCCTCAGACATTTCCATCCTTAGCCAAAAGCCTCATCTTAATTCCCAACATCAACAAGTGGCTTTTCAGTATGTAGCCAAGTCTAGTCTAGGCTTAACTTGAAGCATTTCCTTATCGCCCTCTCAAATACAATCGCATGTCAAGCACTCGTCGTCTGTGAATGACTTCCGGGTTGCAGTACATGTATCTGACATAGCGTAGCGAGTTGCAGGGAAGTCCTCATCAGCAGCACACTGTATTACCAAGCCGGCAGCGGGTGAAGTGTAATGGTGCTCTTAACGTGGCTTTGGCTTCCGTGCGGTTTGGAGTGTACACTCATCGCAGCTGTGCTCCCTCTCCCCTGGGCCCTCCTAATGCTTTAAATATTTCACATGTCAATATCACGCTGTTTGGAGTGTGCCGAGTCAAGCGCTGCTGATTGCCATGGTAATTGACTTAATCGTTGTAAACACTAAAAGGGGTTGAGTCAAGCTTTTTTTTTTTTTTTTTCTTTAACAGTGTTGTACTTTCCAGTGCTGGTCCATTGCCTCATCAGTTTCTGTTTCTCTCCCTCTCTTTCAGACTGAGATTGCTAAAAGGCTTAACGCAATTTTGGTTCAGATCATGCCCTTTCTGTCACAAGAGGTAAGTTTTATGCTGTTTATTATGACTTGTCAGATCAGAAGTATTAGTGCTTAGCACACATTTATGTTCTTGATGTGTTTAGTTATGTAGCAATTTGAAAGCAATTAAGAAGTTTATCTGCTCATGTTTATGTATAAAAAGCATCTGTATTTATACGTTACATAATAGTGGATGATGGATCGAATTTAAACCCAGGACACCTTGAACTCATTAGTTTACCAAAACGAATATGATGATTTTAAACAAAGATCTATGACTCTAGCCATACTGCACCACTAGTTTGCATTCGTTCTTAACTGCGGCTTTATCTGCTTTTTTTACTTTGCATATAATTATCCAGTGCCTTATTATACAAGGCACACATCCACTCGTTTTGCATTGAAGAGCATTTGAATATAGCATGCATTATGAAAATGTTTTCACATGCGCCGTGTGGAGCCTTTTGGGTCTGTCTGACTTTGTGTGTATTTGTGTGTGTTGCAGCACCAACAGCAGGTTGCACAGGCTGTTGAACGTGCCAAGCAAGTGACAATGACCGAGCTGAATGCCATCATCGGGGTACGTGGACTTCCCAATCTGCCTCTGACTGTGTGTATATCCCTTTAATTCTTTTTTTTATTTATTCGTAATAAGGGGGCACAGCTGCAGTGTAATCATCTTCAAATTGACTGTAATTCATTATAATTATGAGTATTTTTAACAGAGTAATTTGAACTTGTGAATTTGATTATACACAGTTTTGCCCCTTACATGAATTCTGTTTTAAAATGTGTATTAATGAAATTATTGTAATAATATGATTGTTTTTAAAACAGTTTTATAGCAGTTGAGGTGGCTGTCTGTGCGCGCGTGTGCGTCTTGTTACTAAACGCGAATAAGCAGCCTATTGGAAGCTTCTTCTATAAACTACATGCATTTAATTGGATCACATTTTCCTGGAAAGGCTCATCACTTAGAGCTGACCTGGATGGCTCTGACAGATAAGAGATGCAGATACTTTGATGATGTCGATAACTCGCTCTCTGGCTCACTCAGCAGTCATCGCATTGGAGCCTTTAAGTACACCCCTTTACCTTTACAAGTCCCTTCATGTCTGCCCACTGCAGTTCAGCACCGCTTTCTTTCCCATCTGCTGCAGATTGATCACCCTTATAGGATTTGGATAAGTGTGAAAGTGAACAGATCCAGTCCCATAGCCTCAGAGCTGGCCTGGCTGTGCTGTGATTACAGCAGCTGAATTCATATTGACTGGTCCCTTTCACCAGCGTGATCCCAGCGCTGCTGTGAGATGGAGGACGAGAAGGGACAGCTGTTTAGCTTGATCTCGCAATTCAATTAGGAACTAAACACCGACACACAACTACCCCCCCCCCCCTCCCCATTCTTAGATAATGACTTCCTGGAATCTAGGACGGAATGAAGCAGGCATGTGGCCGCTCTTAAATGCCAGACTATCTACTGGGAAGGGCCCATTTGATAGCTTTGATGCCGCGCTGCACCAGACCTGCTTTATTGCTTAATGACTCTGTTAGAATGAGAGAATCTGAAAGTATTGGTCGGAATTCTACTGGGGAGGTCTGATTTTTTTCTTTTTCTTTTTTTTTTTTGAGTTGCGAATAAGATTTGGTTATTTTTGTTTTTTATAAGTGGGTCACCTTTCCTCCCTTTGAGAATGGATTAAAAATGGAGTCGACATTTACGTCTCTGACATTTGACGGTTCTTGCTTTCATATCCATTCTATATATTTTCTCTTTTGTGCATTTTTAAAAAAAATTTTTTAGGTTTTATATCCCCTAGCAATAAAATGTTCGGATCTCTAGGGTTATGTGTATAATGGAAAAGTCCTATATATACTTTATTTTTGAGGAGAAGGAGCAGGCAAGCATTTGTAATTTCCACAGCGCTCAGTATGTGCAAGTGCATGTGTGCACATAGATGCCAGTGTCCTCATAAATACTTCAAGGCCAAGGTGAGATGCGAGTGGCGTGCTCCTTCACACACATGCATTGGCACAGCTGCTAACATGTGTTATTGATGGACCCCTGAGCAAGTAATAGGATGCATCTAGGACAGCCTTGCTTTTTTTTCTGCATGTTTCTGCAAGATGGCTTCTCGTGGCAGCTCAGCATTTCTGCCCTCATCACTTAGCACACGACTGCATTTGGTGCTGTATATTTAGAAAACATTTTCACACCCTATTTCCCGCCTGTGGTTACGAGTGGCTGTATTTAGTTATCGCTGTGCGTAGAATATGCTGAAGCATGCTGTGTCTGTGTATTAGGCTGGAGTAGATGTAAATGGTGTTTTAGAGCAGTACAGATACAGACTTGCACATGCTCACAGCTCTGTTACTGCCAAAGAACGGCTTTTAACATGTCCTTTCAGACCTCTCGCTGGAGCATTATTAAGATGGCCTTCACTTGTGGTGAAGGTCCAATTAGGTGTGTTCAGGTGGGAGAACGGCCTGTTGTAGAGAGTTCAAGGTTGCATGGATACTGTGCTCAACAGTTTAGTTTATCCCACCTGAGGACAAGAGAAGTTGGGCGTCTAATTTGGCCAGGAGGGTTTTGAACTGACCAGCCATATTATTATTATTATTTATTTATTTATTTATTTATTTATTTATTTATCCATTTATCCATCTGGTGGCCAGCCAGTGTTTGGCAGCAGCACTTCACAGTTGTGGAGGAGATTAATGCCAGCAGAAGAGGTCTTTATCTACGAATATTAAATTAGAGGAGGCATTTTATTTCTTTTTCTTGTCTTCATAGCTGGGCTCTAATGAGGGTTCTCAATGATTGTCCATGCATATTACACATCAGTGGCTCATTAGCCAGAATGAGCAGGGAAGGGCCTCCCCCGTGAATCAACTGCCTTTTTAATTTCCCTCGTGGTCAATCATCTTCTCTAGCGTGCACACACGCACACGCACACACACACGCACACACACACGCACACACACACGCACACACACACGCACACACACACGCACACACACACGCACACACACACGCACACACACACACACACACACACACGGTTCCCTTCCGTAATCGCATGCACTTTCTTCCACGCATCCAGCCTCGCAGCCTTATGATAAACACGTGATTACTCGCTCACATCGATTTTCTTCCTTATGTCCACCTACTCGCTGGTTCACATGAGGCCTGTCTCATAACTGAATTGGGGAAGGAGGTGGGGGGCAAGGTTGCATCTCAAATCCCAGGTGGCACTTCTCTATATACCATTCTCTTCCCTGCCATTCTCCAAGGCCTTCACAGCAATATACAGCCAGCTGTGCAAATAATCGGCAAAGCTGTTAGCAATTATAGTCACCCCTGAATAAGAGCCCGTGATGGACATCTTAATAATGATTTGTCCTCTGAAAAGGGCAAGCTTTCGGAGCATTCCAGGCTTCTAAATAAGCCTTTAGTATTGATATTTACTCTTGGCATGGCATTAACGACCTGCTAATAATTCCGAAAGGTTGTACCTCTATGATCGTCATACATGGCCAATAATATCTAACCTTTTCACTTCAGAAGAAAATGTGCACACTCAAGATTTCAGCGAGAATGGCCATAAATGGCAGCTGATTGAGTTGTGGTCTGTATAGAGGGAGTGGCTGGTACATGCCATAACAGCAGCTAAATTATTCAGCCCTCCAGAGCATAGTAATAAATTGTGAAGTGTGTGCGCATGTGTTTTCTTTTTACTGGTGCCTGTACTAAGTATTATTTAAGCTTGCTTTAAACGGCACACTTCCCATGCTGAGAGGCTTTTAACTCCCGTTAGCTTGCCCCAAGCCCTTAAAATATTAATGGGAATATTGAAGGCTTGAGCTCTTGCCAGCACGAGTCTGGTTGTTGTCCACATTAACCATACACACACACACACACACACACACACACACACACACACACACACACACACACACACACGTTCAGCTCCTGCTGCTATTAAAGTTGCTTTAAAGTTTTCATGAGTGACTCATAGTTTGTGAATTAACCATACCCAAATGTGAGGTATGTGTGTGTTCAGCTTTTTGGGAGCAGGTGCTAAAGCCCCTGAGATAACAGACTTTCACTGCTTGTTTTTATAAGTGTCTTTAAACAGTGCTTGCCTGTCCTGTATATGGGTGTGTGCAACTTCATTCATGTTGACTTGACCATTTTGTTTCAGGATGTTTTCCATCATGGACACTCATTTAGACAGACATGTCAAAACCTGTCTTGCATCACTGACTTCCAGTTTTCTTTGTTTTTTGAGCTTTCTCACCCAGCCATGATTAACCTAACTTGTCTTTCTGGTCCCACACACGCGCGCACACAGCTTTTCCCCGACAAATATTGAAATGTGTAAACTGTCCTGACTGTAAAAATGTAAAAGATTTAATGTATGTGTAATGGTCTCCTAGACCCTTACTATGTCTCCCCTAGTGTATACTTCTGGACTGGGCTCCTACTGGTTGTATGTGTCCCGTTGTGTTGGTGTGTTTTCTCTCTGGCCCACTTGTAGTGTGTTTTTTCCGCAGCAGCAGCAGCTCCAGGCTCAGCACCTCTCTCATGCTGCCCATGGACCTGTGGCTCTGCCCCCGCACCCTTCAGGCCTGCAGCCCCCGGGCATTCCCCCCGTCACAGGAACCGGCTCTGGCCTGCTGGCACTAGGTGCACTGGGCAGCCAGCCCCACCTGCCTGTGAAGGATGAAAAGAACCACCATGACCTGGAGCACAGAGGTGAGAAGATGTTTGTCTAAAGACTTCCGTCTTAGTCTAGAGAACTAATGCTTCAGAAAGTGCACGCTATTAGAATTCCATTTTATCTCAATTGAAGTCTTGGTGTCTCAATTGGAGGATGAATTTGTCTAGGTGATGAAACCCTCGCTTGTTTTCAGAATCTCACTGACTTTTGTTGTTTCTCTTTTCTGTGGCTGGCCAATTTTCATGTCTATTTCTCTTTTCCGACTGGATCCGCTGACTGCAGAAAGCACGGTGAGTGCCCAGTTTCCCATTGGCTAATGTGTTGGCATTTGTATCTTTCGCTCTTTTTTTTTTCTTTCTTTCTTTTCCCTTTTTTTCTTCTTCCCCCTCTCGCATATCCTCTGTTCACTCGCCCACTCTTACTTGCTCTCATTCTGTCTCTCTTTGTCTCTCTTTCTTCCTGCATGAAAGAGCTTTTTAACCTGTTTCACGCCTAAGAAATTTTCCATTAATGTAAATGTCAAGCAAGGCTTCTTTTGCCTGAAACCCTCACAAGTTGCACTGCGTACAGTAATCTGCTTTCATTAAAGTGACTAATGGGGAAACAAGGTTTTCTATGAAATAAGCTCTCTCATCTCTATGCAGATGGGAAATGACTCATATCACAGTGTACAGATTAGCGCTACTGCGTAATTGCATCACAATTAAAGATGACTTTAACTCCCCTTCCTTCTCGGCAGATTAATTTGATCCCCCTTGGTCTCTCCCTCCTTTTCTGGGATATCACGTCCCTTTTTACTGCCCCCTTTTCCCGTGCTTTTTTTTTTTTGCGTAGCTGATAAATATGCATGAACATAGGCGGTAGCATTGTTTTGCTGCCTCTCATCTCCTTGTAAAAGGCGTTTATTTGATGGGAGGGTTTAAATCTCTCTGATGGCCGATTGTGGCAGTGAGATTGGGTTTCTAACAGTCCCGGCCAGAGCTCAATGGGCGCAGTCATGTCTAAAGGAAGAGGAGCCCCTCTAGCATTTACAACCCTGAGCCAGTGTGTGCGTGCTTGTTATGCCCGTGTCTTGGGTCATCTGATAGCATAGTTGTGACTCTATTTAATGAGACACGCCAAGCATCTCTTTAAAAGGTCAGGCAACACACACACACACACACACACCAACACACACACAGAACTGTGGGATCGCTGCCCAGTCTGCTACTTCATCTTACATCTTAGTCCGGTTTCTTTTTACACTTGCCATGAACTTGAAGGCATTCTTGCCCTCTTGTGCTGTGCATTCTCTGTTGAATTGGGGAAACCCAAGAGAAGCTTTCAGGGTGGATTATACTGAGAAAATGCCTAGAGAGCACCGTTAAAGCCTTTATGCGTCACTGGCACCTCCATCCTGGTGCTCTTGCGTACATACAAGAATGGAAAAAAATACTCTCTGTATATGTAAAATATACATCATATGAGATTTTATAAAAGAATAAATTCTAAGGTCTGAATTCTGGTGTCCAGACAGTCTTGTGTATGTATGGTGTCGTCTTTGAGTGAGTCGACCTGAAAATGAAATGAGGAAGTGTGAGATCCAGTGGACAGAGGCTCACTGCTGGAGTGCAGCTGCCTGCATGTGACCTGCCTGCCTTTGCCCGTTTGTGGCTGTGTACCCAGCCAACTACACAGGCTTGGAGTCAGAGCTCAGCATGCTACAGCAATCAATGGCCATTACATGGTCACACACACACACACACACACACACACACACACACACACACACACACACATCCAGTCCGGCCTGGCTGCTCTCAGATAAAGAGCCGTTGTTCAGCGGTAGTACTGCTCATGTCTTCCTGAAGCTGTTTGTTGTCTCTTTTAGGAAAGGGGGAGGGAGACTGTGAAAACAAGCCCCTCTCTTTGGTCTGCTTAACTGTGGCTGCTCTGTTGTGTAGCCAGCAAATTCTTGGGTGTTTAGTCTAGCGTAGGTTGTTAGATACGGCTTGGCTAGTTTCAGCGCATTGTGTTAAGCCTGTTTTGGGTTTTGTAGGCGGCCAATGGGAATGAATAGGCCTCTTCTGGCTTTTTAAAGTGTATGCTTTTAAGTGATATGAACTACTTGTTTTCTTCCCCCCGTTTTGTATTCTCCCCTTCCTCTTTTTCATCTTGGAGTTTCTGAACCCACAGCTGTAAAGTACCTGTCAATGCTATCTGCAGTTGTGTTGAAATCTGGATAAAATTATTAGTGTTTTTTATATATATTATTGCCACAAGGCATATTCCCCAGTGATGGATAACAAATAAAAGTTGCTTTGCGTTCTATCAAGGAGAGTGACGAAGTTGTGTTTTTTTTTCCCCCCCCTTTCTTCAGAACAACTCCATTTCCCCCTCTGACAGCCTGCGTACTGCCAGCGAGAAGCATCGCGGGTCGTCTGACTACAGCCTGGACTCCAAGAAACGCAAAATGGAAGAGAAGGACAATATGAGCAGATATGTGAGTCTGACAAATACCATGCAAACAGATTTAAACTTTGCCACTAGAACATCAGTTGTGTAACGTTTTTTCTTGTTAATACAGGATAGCGATGGAGACAAAAGTGACGATCTTGTGGTTGACGTTTCTAATGAGGTGAGATTTTATAATATGCATATTTTCATTATATTCAATTTGTTAAATTCAAAACACACACAGTTTCACTAAAACTTGTGTATGATCAAGCTGGGATTCTTACATTTGTTTTTTGTTTTTGTATAGGACCCTGCTACACCCCGGGGCAGCCCCGCCCACTCACCACCAGAAAATGGTATCGACAAACCCCGTCCCCCCAAAAAGGATACCCCTAACAGTCCTGCTTCAGTGGCTTCATCTGGCAGCACGCCATCTTCCAAAACCAAGGAGCATGGCCATGTACGAAAACATTTTCACACTATTGCACTCACTACTTAAGTAATCTTTCCCATCACTTTTCATCTTTTGGGGTCGACTCCCAGTGAATTTTACCTGCGCGATATGGTACAGCGACCTGAGCTTGCTGTCATGTCTCTTGCTTTTATATGGATTAGGAATGAATGCTTTTCAGCCTTGGCTTTAAATACATTAGTATTACTTAGGAAATGTCAGACATATAGTGTTTCTGTAGCAGGATCTGTCATGTCTTCTGTGCTCATAACTCAATGTGCTTAACCATTCTAGGCTTTCTGCCCTGTCAGAAAGATTAAAGGATGAAAGCAAGGGGAAGGATAAAAATGAGCCTCATCTCCATTGTGCCAGTAATGGCTTTTAGGATAAATAGTGGAGTTTATAGCTTCACGGGAATTGGATGTTTGTTGGAATAGCACAAGATTATGTTGAATGGCCACTCAAATCTCTGCTTATATTTTGCCTCACTTTTTCAGAAGATTTCTAAACTGTTTGTTTGTTTTGTTTTGTTTTTTCTCCCCTTTATCTCTCTCTCATGTCTTCCTTCACTCACGCTCAAATGCAGAATGACAAATCCTCCACACCTGGTCTTAAATCCAACACTCCCACTCCACGGAATGATGCCCCGACCCCCGGCACCAGCACCACACCAGGCTTGCGACCCATCCTGGGTAAACCGCCCATGGAAGCTCTGGGTAAGTACAGCCTGTAAAATATCGCTCTCGAAAAAACAAAGTGCCATACATTGTACATGCTCTTTGCCGTACATCAGAAGAAGAATAAGCCTTTCCACTTGAGCATTTTTTTAGGAGTTTTTTTTGTTAATCGGAGAGCTTTTGTGACTGTTTTTTGAGAATTCTTATGTACCACATAGTATAGTTCCATGCAGATCCACTCCATACACCTTTTTCCTCTTTCTGCCTGTAATTAATGCTTACTTTTGGTTGGCTCTGTGCATCTGTTTCCTTAGCTGCTTCTACCCTGCGCACTCCCCTTTCTATGCCTGGCTCTTACCCAGGTCCTTTTGCCATGATGGGCCACCATGAGATGAATGGCTCACTCACAAGCCCTGGGGTCTACGCCGGTCTACACATCTCTCCCCAGATGAGTGCAGCTGCTGCTGCTGCATATGGCCGTCCATCCATTGTGAGTGTGTGTTTGTCCTTTCCTACACCTGAGCTGTATATTGTAATAGGCAAAATAAGTGAAATAATGTCTTTCTCATACCAGGGATTGAAAATCATGCTAATGTAATGAGAATATGAAGCCTTTCATGTTTTGATGACATGAAACAGAATAAAATGCATGTTTTTACTTTACTTTTAACATTGTCTTGTACTGATTATAAATTGCTCTGTGATACCAAGTGTGAGGATCTAACGAGTTGTTTACTTGCATTTTTAAGGCTGGTTTTGATCATCCTCATATGAGAGCTCCAGGCCTCCCTGCAAGCCTCACGTCGATTTCAGGAGGAAAGCCGTAAGTTTCTTGGCATTAGTAACCCTCATCCAGACCATTTTATTCCACTGTACCGTTTGTCTTGGTGTGTCTACTGCAGTCACAAACAGCACTTTTTTTCTTTTTTTTTCTGCAACTCTTAATAACTGAAATAACACATTTCAAACCATTTGCTTTAATTGATTTAATTATCCCACATTAGGCAGTAGTCATCTCATGCTGTGGTCCACAGAATACATAAGTAAGACTCTTTGGTATCTTTCTCAGAGCCTACTCATTCCATGTCAGTGCTGATGGGCAGATGCAGCCTGTGCCCTTCCCTCCTGATGCTCTGATGGGTCCTGGGATCCCACGCCATGCCCGCCAGATCAACACCCTAAGCCATGGCGAGGTGGTCTGTGCGGTCACCATCAGCAACCCTACACGTCACGTCTACACTGGAGGCAAAGGCTGTGTGAAGATCTGGGACATCAGCCAGCCTGGGAGCAAGAGTCCTGTTTCCCAGCTAGACTGTCTGGTGAGGCCTAAACTCAGTATTTACTGTTATCAGTGTAATTGCAGACATGCATCACTTAAACGTCCTGCCTACGGCACTGTCATGGGGCATTTGATGGATGAGCGGACAGAATGCTCATTTTTGTAAATGAAATTGAACCCATAATTTTTTCTAGCTCTTTGTCAGCAAAGCCAAATATCAAGATGGCGAGGTGTCGTCAAATATCAGTATTTCGTGGCATTCCTGTACTGTAGAAAGTTAAAGAATCATGTAATGGTGTGTGAATTTTGTGTGGAACAGTGCTCCACGATGCTACAGCTTGATTGATTGTACTTTGTCAGACGTCAGAGGTAGGTTTTCTTCGTTTTGGCTCACTACTCCGTTCTTCTTTGGAGCAGAACCGGGACAACTACATCCGTTCCTGCAAGCTGTTGCCTGACGGTCGTACGCTGATTGTGGGTGGCGAAGCAAGTACCCTGACCATCTGGGATTTGGCCTCACAGACGCCACGCATCAAGGCTGAGCTGACCTCATCAGCCCCGGCCTGCTACGCTCTGGCCATCAGCCCCGATGCTAAGGTCTGCTTCTCCTGTTGTAGTGATGGCAACATTGCTGTCTGGGACCTCCATAATCAGACGCTTGTCAGGTAAGTCTGTGAGAAGGTTGATAAGCGTGACTTGTGTTTCCGAAGTGTAATCGGCAGGGCCTCTGATCATCTACTGCCTTATGGGTATCCGTAGGCAGTTCCAGGGCCACACAGATGGCGCCAGCTGCATTGACATTTCTCACGATGGCACTAAACTGTGGACGGGTGGCCTGGACAACACTGTGCGCTCGTGGGACCTGAGAGAGGGACGGCAGCTGCAGCAGCACGATTTCACTTCTCAGGTCAGGTTCTCTCCTGTTCCTTTCCTACCAGAACCAATCAAAAACTTGCCAGTGTTTTGAAACCATCCTGCTTTCCATTTTATGTACAGATTTTCTCCCTGGGCTATTGCCCAACGGGTGAGTGGCTGGCTGTGGGCATGGAGAGCAGCAATGTGGAGGTGCTCCACCACACCAAGCCGGACAAGTATCAGCTCCACCTGCATGAAAGTTGTGTGCTGTCCCTTAAATTCGCCTACTGTGGTAAGCCACCAAGCTTTGTTAGGTTTGCCTTGGATATGTACACTAGTACAGTGAAGGCTAAATGAGGGGGGAAAAAAGAATATAGAATGATGTCTTTATGATTAATGGTATCTCAAAGATCACCTTAATTGCATGCTTTCCACTATTTTCTGTTTCAAGCTATTTGGTGTTTATACACGAACTGCATCTTCCAATTGAACACAACCTTGACTGTCCTCTCCATTTATCCAGTGTTCAGTGTCTTTGCACATATCTCTATTTAGCTCTATCTTGCCTTGGCAGCACAAGCAGAGCTCTAATTACATTTGATTTCCCTTGACAAGGTAAATGGTTCGTGAGCACTGGGAAGGACAATCTGTTGAACGCGTGGAGGACTCCCTACGGCGCCAGCATATTCCAGGTACAGAGATCAATAAAGTCTGTCTGCAGGAAGCTCGCCCTGGAGGGCAGAGTGACCGCTAGCTGATGGACAATGCCTGCATCAGCGGAAATGGACCAGAGTGTGTCATTAGCGCCAGGGCCCTGACCACTTAGGCAGGATGTGGGCATGCACACGCAGCCACCATCCAGTAAATAACACTAAACCTTTAGTGCTCAAGGCTGGAGTTAGTGTAAGAGCTAATGCGGTGTGGTGGTGTGGCGAGAAGTGCTTATGTATACAACTCTTAGCTGTTTTTTTTTTTTTTTTTTGGTTTGGTCAGGGAAGAGGTAGTTCCTGTGGGCTATAGCTTCATGCAGTTTTGCCACTGAATGTTATAAATGTTTTGACAGTTATTTCCCGACAAATGTACTCGCTTTATCAGTTAACATCCTCTTTTTGTTTCTCTTTCTCTCCCCTCTTCTAGTCAAAAGAATCCTCCTCAGTCTTGAGCTGTGACATCTCGGCAGATGACAAGTACATTGTTACCGGCTCTGGGGACAAGAAGGCAACAGTGTATGAGGTGATCTACTAGGAAGAGGTAACGTGAGTGGAGCAGCTCAGCCCATACTGAAACGAAGAAACGGGGAACAGTGTGTCGAGTGAAGCCATGCTCCTTTTGTCCTTGCCAGATAAACAGCTCAGCGCCTGTCTACCTGACTCTCATCCTTCATCATCCCCCTTCTTCATGGACTGTGTGACTAACAGCAGCCTGGACTAGTCTGATATGGACTGATTTAAATCGAGACTTGAACTGCTATGGAGGGGACTGGGCAGTCTTTAGCCCATTCACTAACGCTTCTTACTCGCTCATTCCTTGCCCTCTACACCCAATGTGGGGCGTTTGGCACTAGAGAAGAGAATATCTTTGTTTTTCTTGTTGGATTTTTCTGTCTTTATTATAATTTTTTTTTAAATAAGGTAAGATTGTTGCAGCATGAAGCGGCGCTTCGTTCTGAAACTTTATTCATGTGGAGGTTCTGTGAAAAGTGTACATAATGGAGTATTAAAAGGCCTTTTATAGATTTATATTTTGGTGTTCAGTTACACTCATGATGGTTCTTTCTCTCCCTCACCCTCTCCTTGATGCTTTGTTTTTTTCCGCTGGGGTTTGGAAATTAGATTAGGACATTATTTTTTTTCTAAGGATATTCTATCTCTTTTTGTTCCTGAGAAGTTAATTTTCTAGGCTGACCTTTTATGGAAATCTAATTTACCCCCCCCCCCCTTTCTGAAAAAAAAAATTCAGTTAGATCGTATTTCTGGGACTTTTTTTTTTTTGTAAGATACCCTGTGGACCTTTTTCCCCTCGGAGTGGTAGTCTAGCAGAAAGGGCAGCTCAGGAGGATGGACGCTCTAAAAAGTGACACTTCCTTTAAGTGGCCTCCTAGGGGACTGAGATGCCTCAGGAGGGGAGGGGCTTAACAGGGTAGCTGTAGAAAAGGCATGTGTGTACTGAGTTGACAGGAGGACCCTTTCCCCTGATCTGTGACTTCATTACATTGGTGTATTGACAGGACACAGCATTTTGTCTTGTAATGGATGAATATGATTTGGATTAATTGGTTAATATTTTCCCGTTCCCCTTTTTTGGAGCCTCGTTGGAATTTGTGTGCATATAGTGTCCCATATGCAGAAAGCACAGAATTAGTTTATTTGTCTGTAGCTGCACCAAACAAAGCATTATGTCCACGTTAGACATGCAGACATTAATCAGACAATTGGCCAACTTATTCATTGTACTACACTGTCTCCTGCCTTACAAAGAGTCAGTGCATTCAGTCATGTCTTAAAACACACACCAAAGTATGTAGCAAACTGTGTTGTCACTGAAGATATGTACAGTTGTTGATATTTCAATAAACTGTTTTTGTAAAAAAAAAAAAAAAAAAAATCTATATTCCAGATGCTATTTATTGTTTCTCTGTATCTTACTCATGCTTTGAGACCCTTTTATAGTGTGATCAATGGAGAACTGAACTTACCCACTTAAACAAGGCATGACACAAACTGGGCTTTTCAGCCTCCCGAACGGTCTATTGCCACTGGAGTACTTTCAGGGTGCTGGTGGAAACAAATGCCCTCTCCAGCCCATGTCTCCCTTTCTGTTTCTGAGCAGAAGCAGGGGCTTTCGCTTTGAGTCCCT
This sequence comes from Clarias macrocephalus, assembly GCA_011419295.1. Classification (NCBI taxonomy): domain Eukaryota; kingdom Metazoa; phylum Chordata; class Actinopteri; order Siluriformes; family Clariidae; genus Clarias; species Clarias macrocephalus. The sequence continues at coordinate 17,449 of JAAGKR010000467.1, read as the reverse complement.
CTTCTGGCTGCCTCTTCAGTAATGTTGTTGTTGCCTAATAAAGGCTGAGGCGGATGCTTTCGGGTCTATGGCGCTCTCTTTCAGTCTTTCACTCCCTGTCTTTCTCAGTAACCCCCTCCTCCCTCCCCCAGCCCAATGAAGTGTGCATTTCCTGAGTGCATTCTGTATGGTGGCTTCCCTCTTCTAGTTCAGCTCTCTTCTTTGTTTCTCCATCCATCAACTGAGAGGCCATGTAGGGGAGAAAAGCTCTCACTCCCTTCTGAATACTTGACAGTCGGCTCTGCAGAAGGCCATAGGCCACCTAGTGTTGTGGCCTCCATTAATGTTTGTGGCCCCAATGCAGTGTGCTCAGCACTTTTTTTTGTCTCCTTTAGTCTATGTTTTATGGTCCTCGAAAGCCTCATCATTTCTTTTGAAAACCTGATTTGATGGGTTTAATGGATAATTATGGATTTAAAGGATAATTAATCACCCCATAACATCAGTGCAACTGTTTGTTATAATTGATTTTTAATCCCTCGTTGCTGCCACCAAAGCATCCATGCAAGTCAGTGCACAACCTGAAAAGAGCCAATGGGAGAACATGGCATGGGAGTGCAGTGGAGGCTTGTTACAAGGCTGGTGTGTCTCTTCTTTGCTCTTTAGCCAGCGGATGAGGATGTTTGGGTTGCTGAGAGGCTGGCAGAGCACTGAATGACATGACTGCATAATAATCCTCTAATCACCTGAGCATTGCCAGACTGGGGTTTTATCTGCCGTAGATGCAAAAGCCCCCTCGGTGATGTGTGATTACTGCGTTTGATCTGGGTAATAACGTCTTTACCGTGGCCCAGCCTGAGCCCTAATCTGCACAGTGCATTCTAGTGGAATCACGTTACACAAAGACCACCAGAGTTTTTCTGCAGACCACAGGAAGAGGAGGAGAAATGAAGGTTGTCATGGAGACAGGGCCCTTCTACCTCTCTCTCTCTGCCTCCTCACTCCACCCCCTTTCCCTCCACTCTTTAACATCTTTTTTTGTCTCTCCTCTAATGCTCTGGTTCTCTCAAATGCCCCCCCCCCCCCCACTTTTTCCCCGTCTCTCTCATTTGCCCCATCTCTACCCTCTTTACCAGTTTCTCTTTGGATAGATGAGCATTGTTTTTACATGACACAGTAGGGCATTCCGATCCCCAAGCAGTGCTGACCCTGATAACTTGCGCGCTACAGGAGCAGGCCACTGACAACTGATAATCCACACACACTGTTCATTTGGATTAGTGCGGATTGAATTGGATTACACCCTTTTGTGCAGAGATTGCTGATGTCCAAAAGTACAGCATTGTCTGTCAGTCAGTCTGGGAACTTTGCCTCCCATGATGCCTCAATTGAACAACTGTGCCTAACTAGATTCTGTAATCGCTCGATACAATCTACGACAAAGCATTCAGTAATCACCGTCTTGAATCATTTCAGCCAGCATGTCTGCATTCCAAAGGCTCTTACACTGATACTGTATTGAGCGTACTGCATTCCTCGCAGTTTTTGTTGGACCGGTGCTCCAGTGCTTGCTTGTGCCTGGGGTCACATGACCAGCTCTTTCCATCCCATTGGCGTGTCTAATTTGCCTTGATCAGAGTCACACAACAGCATTGAGAGAGGGCTTTTTTTTTTTTTTTTTTTAAGGCTCCAGCGTCAAGGCTGGTCTTTGTATTCCTTCCAAACAAGCATTGAATTCCAGGCAGTAATTAGATATCTCCTGTAATGAGATTTGTGTGATAGGTTTGCTCTGGGAAGGTACCAGCACTCGCTCACTTTGATGTTTCGATCAAGATAAACACACGAGCCATTTTATGGTATGTGTGTTAAGTTAACATGATTTCACACAAGTGCTAGGGTTTTTCGGCACAGCTGGGGGTAGGAATGAAGCAGAAATAATTAGCGGGACAAATATTACTTCCAAATGTGCAGGAGATCTTTAATAGCGTTTGCTCATCAGTTCAATCCCTTATGCATTTTAATTCAGTCTTGTCTATTCGAGTGTTTTGGTGTGGCGGGAATTTTTTTTTTAAACGTCAAAGGATTGCTTTGTTCCGTTTTTCTAATCTACTGACAGTAATCGGGGCATTTGCAATAAAAGATGTTTGGCTTGAGTAGACATGATATTTATTAAGTGAATGTCATGCTTCTCGCTTTGAACACACACACACACGCACATTAGGCTATTTCTTGAACCTCAAATAGCCTTAACGATGGCTTCTATTAAGTTGTCATGCAGTCAAACGTCAGTAGGTTCGAGCTTATTTTCTGAGGCTGGTTCCAAACGACTTCCCAGATGCTGAACTTTAGCATGTGGAACTGCTTTAGGTGGACAGCACCGGTCATATAATGAGTTCCATTTAGGTAATAATTGCCTTTAATGGGATACTGAGCAGGATCACTTTCAAGCTCAACAGTGGCTAATTTGAAATAATTACCATGTTCTTTTTCTCACCCTAATCAACCATTTTCTGTTTGTTTGTCTTTGCATGAGGTTGTCATCAGCATCCTTAATATATCACTCCTACCCTTCACAGACTATGAATTAACAACACACACGTTTTTATAAACTTTGCTAATAGAGTCAAGTATTTGTCTTGAAGTGGAGCATATTTATTTCCTGGGGTGATGAAAATTGATGATGCTAGGTCAGGCTTAGCCAAATACTTATATTAGATGCATGTTTTGTGAGACGGGTTTCCTTCAGTGATTATTTTCTGAACGTGGAGTGGTGCTGGGCGGTTTTCGTGGACAAAAATAATACATTTGAAGGTCGCAGTGAAAGTAGCAACTTCCCACTGCTTTAACAGGCAAATACTGGCCACATCATTCGTGCATCTCTAACACGTAGGCAAATGTCGTGCAGGGTGAGGTCTCTCTCTGTCTGGGACACCCGCTTCAGACACGGGAGGATTATGCTGCTTTGGATGGATCTCCTTGTGTGTGGGGTGATTTTTTTTTTTTTACATCTTTTATTGCAACTTCCATATTTTTTCTATTTACAATTATTCCTTTTTGTTTGTCGCCGATGTGTAGCAAGCCGTCTTAATCCAATTGTTTGGATCATTCGGCGTGTGTACTTCACAGAGCTATGAATGATTAGCCATGCAAGTTTCATGGCTTGGCCTGATTTGCCTTCCCCAAGGTAGCCATGCAAACATGTGTGGCGAGCGCGAATGCACACACACATGCACACTCACTCACTTAAGGGCAAATGCACTGAGGCGAATATGTGTATTTTAAGCAGATATGCAAAACCTAAGCGAGGGTGCTCATGGTTATTGTACTTAACTAAATTCAGTGTTCTGTATGACGAGCTCTCGAAACTCAAGTTTGATTTCATCTTGGTTTGCTTCATTGGCTCGGTGAAGAAAAAAAATCGCAACTATATTCATACTATTACATTTGTGGCCCATCATTGAGGTCAAAGGTCATTTTATTTTTAGGCACAGTGGAATATAGTTCAAAATTTCTTAACATAACAAGAGCACTCCTCCGAAGCTAATCTTATCTTAAGACTATTTAATAAGTAACAGTCTTGTGTTGTGGGATCAGACACTCAGATTGGCCTCCCAGTGTGGAACTGCCTGCTTATTAAGATGTTGCTTTTAATTGGCTTAGATAATTATTTAGTTGTGTATTTAAAAAAATAAAAATAAAAAAAAAGCCATCATGGTGGTGTAGTGGTTAGCGCTGTGGCCTTGCACCTCCAGGGTTGAGAGTTCGTTTCCAGCCTGTGTGTGTGTTCGCACGAGTTTATACGTTCGCCCCATGCGTGCAGGGTTTCCTCCAGGTACTCGGGATTCCAAAATGATTAGGCCTGTAGACTGTGTGTGTGAGAGAGACCTGCGATGGGTTGGCACCCGTGTACCTGGCCTTGTGCCTGATGTCTCCTGGGATAGGCTCCAGGCTTCCCATGACCCTGTACAGAATAATCAGTATAATTGTATTGTGGCGGGTATGCTATATGCTTTCTCTGTCTGTGTTTAGTGGTCATCATGCCCTTTACATTCAAACCACTACCTGTATGAGTAAGAAGAACTTTGAGGTACATGTTCCCAACACAAACAGATGTGACAGAAGTGTCAGTTAAAAATTTGTCGATGGAACTGTTTACATCATGCATAATGGTCTGGTTGTTATAGAAACAGCAACAATTAGTAATTTTTTTTAAAGACCTGTCTTCATTTCCATGATTACCTTTCTCCTAATGATTATGACTCTTTTGGGTGAAGTGTGTACTAGATGTCAAAGGCGCGCTCTATTGCAGTTCTGTCTTTGTGTGCCGAGGCTAAAAGTGCTCCCTGTGTAACGGTGGCTTCATCAATGCACCGGGCTCGTCGCCTCTCTGCCAGCCGCACAAAACCAGAGACATGCTGGGTTGAAAGAGCGGATCTTTAAAATGGATCTCTTTTCGAAAATATATTATGACATAATCATGTTTTCAGCCAGAAGCCCAGGGGAGACTGTCCATCACAACCTTCTCTCTCTCTCTCTCTCTCTCTCTCTCTCTCTCTGTGCACTCACCTTCCCCCAAACAACAGAAAAAGGTAGAGAGAGAGAGAAAGAGTGGGGGGAGGAGGAGAAAATGTGGCTGTGTGCTAATAGAACCCAGAGGCACTCTGAAACCCTAGCCGTTCTGTTTTTCCGCTCTGAGTCGGGAGATTAAAGCCGGGGAAATGTTACGGGAGGCTGGATAATTGCCCCTGTGTCTCCAGCAGACAAAAGCCAACGCTCAGACAATTCCCCCTGGTAAGTTGTCAAGAGGGGCTCAAGGATCCTTCAAGGCTGCAGCAAATTGTATAGTCCTGTCTAACAAACTACCAATCTCTGGATATTATGAGACGCCCATACAATCCTGGTCGTAATGACAGCTTCCACGGCTGTAATAGAGTGGAGGCACAAAATGGCTTTTCTTTTTTCTTCTTCTTCTTCTTTCACGAATGCACTTCAAAATGAACAATTGCTGTCTTGAATTCCGGTCTTTCCCATTGTTTTAATTTTCCCATTTAATTTTTGATTAATGCCTGCATCATTTTAAAGCTCTTTATTTTCATTATTAGCACCGGAGCTGAGGACTATGATGATGATTGAAATGTTTCCTCCTGAGGACCACTTGAAGAATGGGGGGGGGGGGGAATCTGCATTCATCTAATGATTTGCCAGCGTGCCCAGTGGTGTGTGTGTGTATTAATAGGGGATCTTGTGAAGAATTTCTCGGCTTTTCTCTGCATTTTTCAGCGGCTCTCTCCTGCTTCTGTTGTCCCGTATTTTAGTATTTCGCGCTGTATCTCCACCTCCCTTTTACCTGCCTCATGCTTCATCGCCTCCTTACCAGCCACAGCAGTATTGCCTGGCTCCAAGTGGCCCCTTTTTTGTTGGTTCGGTTCATGTTTAGAATTAGCCATTTGACAAGAACAAAAGAAATTAATTGGCGGTTTAAGCCCTAATGAGACGGCTGTGAAATTAACAGGCCTCATCAATGGAAACAAACAAAATCCTTCAGCGCCGCTGTTGAGGGAGCAGTACTCTGACAGAGCTTTTGACACAATGATGAATAGTGGGTCAGGAGAGACCATCTGTGCTTATTTAAGCCTCTGCAGGAGGGGGGCTGGGCTGTGACCTGGCTGGAAGAAATGGTGCTAAAAGAGAGAGGGAGAGGAGGAGAGAGGGAGTGAAAGAGAGACAGAGAGAGAGAGAGAAGCGGAAAAAAAAATAAAGCCTAGAAAAAGCCTCAAATTCACCAGCTTTATTCATCACCCTTCAGCATGACACCACTGCCCAACTATGGCTACAAAGGGAATAAAAAGCACTTACATTTGCATGTGAAAGGTTTCAGGGACTCTGACTATGCGTCCAGAAAGCCAAAGAGCTCTGATTTCAAGGGATATTTAACCTCCATTCAGATGGCAACAAAGGGCTGGCTGTCGGGCTGAGAGCACCGGCTCAGGCTGATTGGGGATGGAGGAGTGTGGGGGTGGGGGAGGGTGGGGGGAGAGAGAAAGGGGGGAGGGGAAGTAGGGAGGAAGGAGGTGTGGGGGTGGCTTTTGGGATCACAGACCTCATTTGTTCTCCCTCTTTACTTTGGCCTGTCTCTATATTCACCAAGGAGCTGCTATTTCCTAACCACCACCACCACCACCACCACCCCAACCCCCCCCCCCCCTCCAATCCACGGAGCCCGCTGGGCTTTAGGCTGCTTAGTAAGGCGCTCGACTGTTTCACTGGCCCGAAATAAATATATTAATGAGGGATCTGGTGCACGAGGTATAACCGTAATTGCGATGAATTGGGATACACACAGGATTTCTGTGCAAGTACACGTCTGGCCCGAAGTTCAACGCACGATGACGGTGACTGCCCTTTCTGTATTCCCAGAGTCTCTCCTGTGTGCCATGATGAAAATAAACAACATCCCTTGTTGGCTTGACTTGGTGGTGTTCGTGGGGTAGGGGGGAGGGTGTATGAGAAAGAGATGGTGTTTGTGTGATGTTGAGCTCGCGGTTAGATAAGGAAATGCTGTGTGGTTTAGAGAGGAACGCGAGTAGATCTAGGTCTGCTAATCTGATTCTGAGAATTGGCTGAGCCTCATTAGAGAGTGGTAATTACATAGTAGGAGGGAGACCCCCGCCCTTTACTCTCCTCTTCAAAAACCCCTCCTGTCTTGTGGGGATGATGGTTGGTGGATACTTTGAAGAGGCTTAGTGATGAGGAGAAGCTCAGCATGCACAAAAACATCGTCACAGTGATGTCTATGTACTGTATAACCAGATGAGGTTACATAAATAGGTGAATCCTTTCTAAGAACAGCCTGATTCACTCCATCTATTAATGAGGATCATGCTAAAAATATAAGACTTGTTGCTTGTTTTAGCAGACTCAAGGATTGACTTTAATCAACTGCAAACTAACATCCAATTAGTCTTTAATTGGTCTGTAGAGGAGGAATCTGAGGCACTGCTAAAGTTGCTACACACAACCTATTTTTGTCCTTTAAAATGGTACAGCGTCTTCAAGGCCTTCCAAGTTCAGACTTGTTTATCTCTTTTAAAGCTCTCATGATTAGCTTAGCTCCGCTTTTTCATAATTGCGTTAAGAGCTGCAGGATGTAATCCTATAAGGAAGGAACATGATATCCACTATTAGGTTTTTTTTTTTTTTCCACCCCATAGTGATCACGTATAGTTTTTATGCATGGTTACAGGTTATGTGCGGAGAGAGCTCAGCTGAGGCATGTCAAGCAGGAAATCACAGACTGAAGCAGGTGCATGCAGTTTGCACTGAAAGGCTCCTGCTTTATCTTGATCATCAGATAAGTATCCTCCCCGGGCTGCCTTGGAGAAATTGTGCAGGCAGAGAAAATGTGCAGGACTGCTCTTCCTCGCTGCTTACCTTCTGCCACATCACACACGGCTCCATCAAAGTGTCTTCTGCATAATAGCCAGCTGTCGTTACAGCCTGGGCTAACAGAGAGTTAACCTTCCCTAAGGGCCCCTGTTTGCTCGTATATCTGCACATCGCGTGTATTGCACATTTTAGCCTCCCGTCTCTTTTCCAGTTGGCATATGAGAGAATGTTTGTGCATGTGCCCTTGAATATTGAACGGCCTTGTATATTAAAATGCACAGACCAAAAAAAGTGTGGGTGTGCGTGATTTTATTTCTAAATTGCACCCATAAGGGAGTGCAGAGGCTCTTCATCTGTAGAAATGACTTGCACGCATGGCTGGCGTTTGGAAAGTTCGCTCGGCTAATCCACTCATCGCGCCGCGAACCGTGCAGCGCGCGCCCGGGTGCCCCTGCATAAATTACTGCCATGGAACATAAAGCGGAGGATTTTGCTTAACGATTGCCCCGGAACCGCTTTAAACGCTTCTGCTTGAGTAGTCGATAGTGCTCGGCCCATTCAATTATGCAGCCGGCCGTCCCTCATTAACAGAAGGCCGACCTTGACATATCTAGCCCTATTTCTCCACTGCTGCCAGCGGTGGCCCCACACCAACGAGCGCACACACACATACTGCTCTGTGTTTGCTTTGCGCGCTGGGCCTGAAATCCATGAATATCGATTAGTTGTTTGCAGTGTAATTGAAAATGTCAGTTATGAGACGAGCACCGATAAAGATCGACAGGCTGACTGTAGGTTTACTACTAGTGCGTGCTCGGTGTGTGTGTGTAGGGGTGTATTTGAGGTGGACAAGGCAGTAAGATAAATAATGAATTTCATATACTTGGTTGTAAGTCTGCAAAAGGACATGCTGGTGTCCTGGGTTTAATAATAATAGAGGGCTATATGGAAAAATATTCATGGACACTCTCGAGGATACTTTTTTCCTCTTTCATTTCATAACCTTTTGCTCATGCTGGTGGGCTTGATGGATTGACATCCAGACGTGCGATTTGAATTCAGAATCAGTTTCCTAAAGGTCAAAGGTTGTTTGGCATTCAGTTCACATGAGGCTCCAGCATACAGTGAGGAACATTCTGGAATTTCTATTCCACGTGGCATTAAAACATAGTCGAAGTGGTTTTGGTGTTCATGTATCTTCAAAGTGATGGCTAAACCGCAAGCCATTTAAATGACCCATTAGAAATGCTATTATAATAAAAATATATAAATATTTTTAAAATATGTATCCTTTTATTACAAGACTGGCACGGTTTCATTCAAAATGAGGAAATTTTACTAAATCATATTTATAGCAGAAATTATTTTCCTAGGTCATTGGGACTGAGCTGTCACTGCCCTGCAGGAAACTCCTGCTGCCGCCTGCCTCTCAGCCTTAATCTTCTCGACAGGGGTTATAGCCTCTAAGTTCAAGTGGCTACCCGTATTTCTACATAATCAAACAAACCTTGGAAAGCTTTTCACATCACCTTCTCACACCAGCCTCCCCTCAACAAACCCCCCCCGCCATTTGAGCACGGCCAACCTCCCAGGATGCCAAGAAGCAGCACTGCCCGCCTGCTGGTTCCCTAATCGATTGCTAATGGCTTCAGTTCCATCACTGCAGAGCGGCTTGGAACTCAGCCCCAGGACTGAGCGGAGCGGAAAGACCATTTTCAGCTCCATGAGCCGTTATACTGCATCGAGAAGCCCATTCGGCATGCTCCATAACCCAGTTGACGGCTAGTGCATGGCTGCTAGATGGCTTTTTACCCTCTCTTTCTAATGCCTCCCCTCTTTTCTCCCCATCGATTGCCTCACCACTCATAAGATCTGGAGCCATTTGGCACACACGAAAAAACAATGCTCTATTGCTTACTTCGTCATCTAATCGCTTTTAAGGTCACCTCTTCCATATGACAATGATTCTTTGCTTACATGTAATTCAAATCTGATGTTTCACGTCACTTTTCCTTCTGTCCTTTCGAAGGAAGCATGATTTGTTTTAATTACTTCTGTGCAAATGAGCTAACTCTGACTCCTTGTTTGGTGATTATGTTAATTTAAGTAAGTGGGAGAAAGAAAAAAAAACAGTGTTTATCCTCCGTTAGCTAAGCTCAGGTCAGGCTGGCTGTTAAGAATGTGTGGTGTGTTATTCAGTTCTCAGTGTGTAAGGTACCTTGGGCCTCGACTAATCTGCGATTTTTGAAATCCATGCTGAGACAATGTTAATGAGCACCCACAGATTATAGCCACAAGCTTCCCTGTAGGCCACCTACAGGCCTCCAACCACAACAACACCTGTTCCTACTGTGTGTGCATGCATGCATTAGTTTAATTGCACTGGTAGTAGGACAAGATCCTAGTCAGTATTCTCTGCCACAGTGAAGGACTACGCGAACAGACAGGGTGCTTGTAGCATAAAACTGACTGTCATCTAGTGCGTCTAAAGTGCTGCAGCGTGCCCTTTCCAGCATGTACATCAGCAGGTAATTTACACGTTACCGTCAACTGCACACCACCTCACTTCATTTAAATCTGACCAGAGTACACTTGCTGTATTTCTTTTTTTTAATTCTCCACACAATATTTTGCCCATTTTTAAACACGTCTTTATTTCCCTCCCCTTTTTTTAAAAAAAAATATTTTTTTAATAGTTGTTCTTATTTTCAGCTGCAGCATCCAAGAGAATCAGTAAACAAACATTTTATTATTCAAGGAGCTTGTGCACATGTTAATAAAAAGTTTTTGAATCTTGAACCTACTTTCTGTTATTCTCACTACACTTTAGAATTAAGGTGTATTTTTGTACGTTATTGTCTGTGAAATCTATGATTTCTTTCTATTGTGGATTCATTTTTAACCTAAGACGTACTGAATGCCCGATCATGTGCACGAAAGACGAATGTACACATTTTAAACTAAATTGTCTCATATTTAATTATGTGAAACCTCTCTCAGACACTCGCTCAGTGTGAGATGGGAATCGAACCCGCACCCTGGAGGGGCAAGGTGACGGTGCTAACCACTACACCACCTCTCTGTGACACTTTTTATGCTAATGCAGAACAATGATGCACACCTAATCCACTAACCCAGCCACCATTTTCAGTCTCTTGCTCACACACATGGTGATACCCTCCTGTCTCTTATAAGCTGATCAGCTGCAGTTCCTGATCATGTCAGGCTTGTCTTTGGTTTTTGCCCCAGCAGCCGCAGGGTGGCCGCAGGCTTACTTCTCCCTCTTAAAAACTCTCTTTGTACTTCTAGTACCTCCGCATGGGGAAAAACACATTAACATCTCTAGACTTCCTTTTGGAAGGCAGCCAGAAGCTTTCCTAACATCCAGCAAAAGGAGGGAGGTGTGTGTGTGTGTGTGTGTGTGTGTGTGTGTGTGTGTGTGTGTGTGTGTGTGTGTGTGTGTGTGTGTGTAAAATTGAGGTGAGGAGTGTAATTGAATGAAACACTGTTTTGCCTCCTGATTTCAACATCTAGCGCACAGTGCTTTGTTTGTTCCTCATGATTATTGCGCAGATTTGAAGCAAGTGATCAAAAGTCTATTTGTTCCTTTCACTTTCTCCAGCTCTTTTGATGATACAGCGTGTCTGCTTACAATGTTCTACTCCTTTTGTTCATGTGTGACAAAGCAGGGACTAGCTTTCAGGCACAGGCTGATAGTTCTGTTGACAGGTCTGCTGTGTTTTATGTAGAGGAGTAATTAGATTCAGAAAGGCTTTTCCCAATGAATCGACCGTCAGGATCTCTAATGAGGACACTGTAATTACAGGTGGAAGGAGAAATTAATGTAAAACAAACGAAGTGAAAATTAGTGCAATATAGACAAGTGAACACACTTTAGGTTTTTTTTACAGGCTGAGAGAATTTCGCAGAAAACATTCTTGTGATACATGCGTACACCGACAATATTCTGTATTTGCACATCTTGAATGTTATTTCATCACATAAACCCCAAGGAGAAGGCGAACACTGGGAACACAGCACTAGATGAGTTGTCATTGCTGCTACTACCACCCCCACACACAACACAGTTATGAGAGTAAAAACCACCGTTATTTCTCTACATAATCCCCTGCTACACTAATGCACTTATACCAGCGTTTCACTAGTGCTTGGATAGCGTCAAGGTAGAACGTTTCTCAGTACACTGGAGCCATGATCGGACTGCCTGCTCCTTTAATGGCCCAGACATGTGGAAATGGCTCAGAGTGAGGTTAGTATTGTATGGTGGATGTAGAAATAATTCCCAGGGGCGCCACCCCCTTAAAGTTAGGCAGAGAAGAATGCTACTTTAACATAATAATTATTAATTTTAATAATGAAATAAAGTCATTTAGTCACAATATTACGCTGTATTTCTTAATATAATTAATTTGCAATAAAAAAATTAATCTAAACTGTATTACGTTCATTTGTGTTCGTGTACGCGGGGCGCCGGACAAACAAGTGTCTATGTAGGCCCGTAAATCTTTGAAAAGCATGTGACCTGAGGCTGAGCTCTGATTGGATCTTTTCAAATCATCCTTGGGGCGCAGCATTGTGAAACGTCCTTCTTTTGTTCTTAGCGAATCAATATCGTTTTTAAATATCTGGGCTCATGTGATTGGACCATTCTCAACGAGTCTTTCCCAGCACTTCTTATGGCAAGCGACTGGATGCGATGTGAGTCATGCCTTTATTTTATACTAGTAGTAATGATGCGCAATCATCTGATAAATGGCTATTTACAGGCGAGTATTAAAAGTTTAATTTTAATTTTGTTTGCCCCCAAATTTTTTTTACACCAGCCGCCACTGATTGCTATTAAAGTTGGGATTTATTGTTTACATTATAGAATAATACTGGATTTTTTCAAAATTACGAAATGACATATTTCATGATGATGAAACTGGATCTCATGAAAAACCATCCCAGGAAAGCAAGAGTTCATTTAGAGTTACCAGCCTGAAAGATTAACAAACATAGAGGCGCTATAAAGGCTTTACAGAGCATAAGTAGCAGTCACATCTCAATATCAACTGTTCAAAGGAGACTATTGAATATCCTGGATGCCTTCAGCATTTAAAAAAAATCAGAAAAGGCCATGGAATCAGAAGGCGTGTCCAAACTTTAGATTAATAGTGTGTATCTCCAATCATTGATAAATTGTTGGTTTTAAGAAAAAGGAAGAAAAATCTTTTCCCGCATCATATAGCGCTCAGGCCTGCACACTCACCGAGTGATCAGCATCTGGCTTGGGAATATGTGCGCGTTCGCTGAGATGCAAAGCTAAGCAGTCAACACTGCTCTACATTTCTGAAACATTCCCAACAGACTCTGTGCTCTTTGAAGTATTTCTGGGCCAGGGATACAGCCTTGTTTGTTCAATGCATCTGAAAAAAAAAATGAAAAAAAAAAAAAAACCTGAGAGATGGAAAGAGGGAAGAAAAACACAGGCTATTTTTTGTTCCCTCAGTACTTTGGAGTGTAACACTCTTTGACATCTCAACAGAAGGCCTTGTACTACAGCGGTTACTGCCAGACGCCTTGATAGAAACACTCTTGTCAAACAGAAAGAGGAATAAACGCTACATTGAACTGAAACTTTGTTGGGGGAGAGCAAATGTGAATCTGTCAGTTCTGCTTGTATGTGTGTGTTCCATGTATTTTACAGTGTATGTGTGGGTGTGTGTGTGTGTGTGTGTGTGTGTGTGGGTCTCGATATAAAACAGTTGAACTGGGCATTTTGTCCAGATTTATTTTTATTTTTCTCCTTAACACAGATGTACTGACTATAAAAACACTGCTGTAATGACAGAAAATGCGATGCGACGTTGGAACAAAGTAATAGCGTAGCATCCGTCTGCTTTTCATGCGAGCATTTCATAAGCGAATGTTTGTGTTTGTTCTGTGAGGCACATCTTTTCTTGCGCCAAGTCGAGTATGAGAGGATTTACATTCGGGTTCCTTAATCTGTGTAAGCGAACCTGTTTCAGGATGTAATTCACATGGTATGTCTTTTGATTTGGATTAGTCTGGGCAATCCTCTTACCCGCCGGCTCAGTATAACTTATCACTGACAAGGCTGTCTTGTGGAACATAGTAAATCCACATATCCCCCCCGCCCAGACCTCCAGCTCTAATTCTAATCGGCCTAAATCTGATCAGAGACTTTAACTTCCAAATACCTCCTGAAAGCCATGGCTGGCAAGAGCAAGTTTATCTCGGGGCTTCTCTCTGCACACACACACACACAAAAATTGCATCCAGACCTCACTAGCATTTTAGCTTTTAGATTTAATTTGGTGGACAGGATGAAACGCTGGGGTGCTTTAACGTCTTTCATTATCTTTACTCGAACCTGAAAGGTTAGGGAATAAATGGATGATATGAAATATATCATTCAGGGTGTTCGGATGGTAATCTGGAATTAATACACTTGGGGACTGATGTAAACACGTGTTGGTGTATTAGTACCTGTGCTCGAAAATCAAAAAAGGAGCAACCTTCACTCATGACCATTTTGCTGCTACTGGGATCCTTTAGGATACATTTAAATGAGCTGGAAACGATGTGCGTAAATGTAGAAACAGGCCACAGCTCAAACCCTGCTAACATTCTCAGAAACCAGCCTTTCCTTTCTGCGCTGTGCTTTGACTTAGAAATACCATGAAATATTTAAATCCTTGACTCATATTCGTTATCCTTTAAGGTTCTTTATAATTCAATAAACAGGATTAAAAGCCAGGGGCGAGCGTGCTCCACTTTTCTGTGGCAGCCAGCAGGCCACAAGCAGGCTCCTATTAAATGCTGTACGATTACGCTTTAATCTCGCCGAACACATGTTGGGAGAAATAAAAGCAATTTTATTTCAGAAGCAGGAGAGCAGGGAACTCTCTCGCCATAATCTCATCGCTGTCTAAATGAAAAGAGGCTATGTGTCGAAGCGAGTGTGAGGGTGGTCATCGTCGTTGTCGTCGGAGGCTCTGAGACAAAAGGTTCAACATACGATGTGTTTCTCTTTCTCCATTCTTCTCTCTCTTTCCCTGTTTTCTGTCAAATCCTTCCATCTCAGTACCTCTCTCTCTCTCTCGTCCTGACTCTCTCTCTTCCCCTCTCTTTCTCTGTCCCTCTAGCACACACACACACCTGTTTTTCAGTCTCGCCTCGCACCCATCCCCTTGCATAAGGCTGCTTACTTTAATTTGTTTCCCAATCATGCGGGATTTGGTGCCGTGGTCCTGCACCCGGTGCGAGACTGGTGTGAAGATGACGATAAGCCAAAGCCGTAAATCCCAGCCTCAGCTGTCTTATCGGGAGCTGCTGGGGCAAGTGGCATGCTTTAATGGAGCCAGCTCTCTGTCTGGGGTTTAACTCCAATCGCATTAAGATTCGCCTTTCCCTCCACCCCTGATTTCTTCTCTCTTTTTTTTCCCCCTGCTTCGTCTTCCTGCCTTCTATATTTTCTATTCCGCTTTCTCTCTTTTTGTTGTGATGGAGTGTGCTATGAATTGAAGCTGCTGTGTGGATATAAGGAAATTCAACTCATGAGCTCCCACAGTTAATTTCTCTGTGTGCCCATTTGTCTCTCTGACGTTTCCCTGGCTGCTGCTCGCTGTGGATAGTGCTTGGGCTATTTAATAGCAAATTACTTTGCTTGCTTTTTGTACTGATATTGTTCCTTAATGGACTTAAAGGGAACGTGGAACGTCAATTACAACAAGATTGTTAACAGTGACATTTTTAAAAGATACCCAACCTGTCATGGTACTTTTAGAAAACAGGTTTTATTCAAATATTTTATTTTTGCTATAGCCATAACTAATGCCCGGGGTGCAAAATAGTTTAATAGTTGTGGCCTTAAAACTGGGCGCTACATGAGTTCCACTCGCCTATTCCTTTCCCCAGGAATGAAAATTTCATAGGTAGTTTAATAATCATGGCTTCAAGACAATAGCAGGGTGTAACTGCTACTGCAGGCTAACAATTCATCCTTTTGTGTTTATAGCCCTCCACCTTATTTTTGATTGGTTTAGGCTACCCAGTTCCCAAAATGTGCAGGATTAAAGCACATGGCAAAGTTAAATAAACTGCTACAGGAAGTCATTTCCACACTGCTGTACTTTTCCATTCAACAGTTATGGCTTTTTTCTATTATTTCAGCAGTTCATGCCAATTTTCCCCTACAAATAACACATTGTGCAGAACTACAGCAGAACCAGATTTACAGCACCAACTGGTTGATCACTAGTTAGGAATTAAAATAAGAGTTAGAGGATACAGGTTAATCACTAACAGCTAACATTAAGCCTTTTCTATTAGACAAGTCATAACTCTTAGAATGGCTTAAGATTCCATTTCCAAATTCCATACAATGACACAGGCTTGTTAAACGCAATATACCACAACATGAGGTTTTTTAAATACTAAGTTTATATGATATTCATTCTCAGATTAACCAACTATTGTTTATAATCGCAGATGTTAAGGAACATAAAGGTTAGATAATTAGGAAGTTTACTTTTATATATATATATATATATATATATATATATATATATATATATATATATATATATATTTTTTTTTTTTTTTAGATATTGTTCACTGTGCTTACAAGGCAGATATAAAAACCTGTGTTATCTTAGTCTCCGATTTCAGGCAAATATCAGCTTATTCAGATATTTGCATCCGTATTCAACCTGTCTCTGAGTCTTGCTAGCTGTTTTTTTTTTTATTTTATTGCTCCATATACCCATTTCTTCATCAAAGACCAAGTGAATTAGTGTTTTTTATGATGCGTAGTGCAGATTGAACGCATATCTGTGTCATGCTAAAAATTTAAATATATCTGGGTTTCAGTTTTCCTTTATACTGATCTAAAGATATGCATGGCCTTTACCAGCTTATAATATTTATAAGTTTCCATTATTAGTTGTAAGTTTATGGATTTGATAAATTCTCTACTCTACTTCAGATCTGTTAATATGAAGAAAGCTAAGCAGCTTCAGTTTTATTCTTCATTAAATTGTTTACAGGCCTAGTGTGATGCTAATGGTCCTCTGATGGTCACCATATCACTATCCTTGAAGACTGATTATACACCATACGCGATATGTACAATACATATGCATAAAACAAACTGCCAGAAAAAGAGCTGTATGGCTGAAAAAAAGTTGAATGATGTTTTTGTTTAATGTCGACAATATATTTATTCTAAACAAAAAAATCTGCTGAAACCTTTGTATGAATTAAACAAATAAAACAGCATTATTGTAAATAATAAAAACAGCATTAAATGACAGCTAGATATCAGAAAAACTCAAAAATTATCATAGTATGATATATCAAATATTTCAAAAGCTCTATATTGCATTGTCATGTTTCTCAGCCCTATTTTGACCCTTATCCAAAGACCCTGGTCCTGTCCCTTGTTATAGCTTTAGCGCTGTGGCTTTGCAGTGCCCCGGCAGTACTGACGGAGAGCTGGCAGAGTGACATGGCTCTCAGGAGGTCCCCCGTTATCTCCCGTCACACACTCCCCCCCTGCGACCGTGTGTGTGTTGACTCAGGTGGCGGCACGCTGTGCTGCTCTGCTTCTAACTTGTGGGTCGACTCCGAACTCTCCGCCGCCTCTCAGGCAAATGCCAAAACAAATCTTGTCATAATTAGCCGTAATCCAGCTCATTACTGTCTGCTTAATTATCCTATTAACAGCACTTCCTGGGAGAGCTTGTTTGCCACGCAGGCAAATGTTTGTTCCCAAATTAGCTGACAAGAAGACAGCTCCATTGTTCAAACACAGGGCTTCGACAATGCAGAGCAGGCAGGATTAAAGACAGAATGACAGAGCAAGAGAGAAACACAGATATGGACTCTTCTCTGTAGGCTCTCGCACACCAGTCCACAAACCTGCTCAAAATAAATGGCATACAAATGTGACAATCACCGAGCTGGAACTGGCATCCAAACTAGACGCATACATATGCTCTGCAGACAAAACACCAGCACAGTGTCAGTAGGCCGTGCACCTGGACAAAAGTAACTT